>JAQJVL010003214.1:0-66594 GCA_035578905.1 Stictocephala bisonia | reverse complement strand
GAGTTAAGTGAGCAAGGTAAGGGTTGACCTTGGAAAGAAGTCGAAACCATCGCAACCCCCTGTTTTACCTATGTGTACGTAGTTTTAGGACCGTACGATCTACTTTTAATAACATAAGTCTCGTTAGTACCAACAATATTTACAGGATCCATTTTAAATCCAGATTAATAATACATAGTAAAATACACACAAAAACCAGTTAAATACGCTTAAAATAACAATAAAATCGGTATAATAATCGAATATGAAATAATCGACTAATTTAATCGAATGGATATAATCGGCTAAATAATCAAATGGGTATAGTCGACTAAGGTAATCGGATATAAGTTAATCGAATATGATCGAATATGTATAGGTATAGTAGAGTTAGGTTATATCCCAACATGAAAAGAGGCACTGATCACCTTTATTCTCCCGCTCTTCAGAAAGTTTCAGAAGTTGGCGGAGAAAATGTTAGAAAAATGTGGTTTTTTGCTTATATCTCGAAAACGGTGTGTCCTAGAGCCTTGAAAATTTTTTTCGACCCTCTAACGAACATACTCCTACATAGCTGATTACGTGAAACTTCAATGCCATTTGCACTAACCTGTACGCCACAAATTGATGTAAATGTCTAACACTAGTGGGCAATCGCTAATACAACTAGATTTTTGTAACGTCGAAGCCAATGGTACTCACCTAAACACCGTATACTAATGTAAATCCACAACTTCATTGGACTAACTCCTACTCATCTCGTAGCTTGAATCATCACTTCCAGTGGGATCCACCAATACACCCTATATTGATGAAAATGCACAACAAAATGGACTGACTCCCATGCACCTCGTAGCTTGAAATCTCCCTGCCTTACGAGGAGTGGGACTCCGCATTAATTTATTTAAGAAATGAGATACCATTCACCACCCAAGACTATAGACATATTTTGTCTTTTCTAGAAACGCTTTCTAGGATGGAATCTTAACTGGATGGGAGGTGCCAGTGTGTGAGTCACGACGGTGAAACTTCAAAATGGTTTACTGTTCCTGGTGATGTTCCACTTGGGTGAATGTTGAACGCACTGCTCCACACTTTATACAATAGTGACTTAGGCACTTTATTACATGATATCAATTATTACGGTTACGCTCACTTCAAAGTCAGCAACGTGAATTAAACTGTGCCTAGAGTTTATGATTATTTATTATGACTCTCACTTTAGTCTCGTGAATATGGACTTAAATGTACCCCAGACAATACAAAACCCTTCAATTGCTCACTCCACTTAACAACGTCCACTGGCATTAACAGTGAGCCCAAATCAATATTTAACAAAACTTCACTGTTATACCAGTAAAAGTAAAGAACCTTATATTAACTTTAAAAAATAAACTTGAATGTACTACAGAGTTTTTAACATCTGACTTTACGTTTTTATATCGATTCATACAATTAAGAAAATGAATATATGTCTCCTATTTCACATTGAACTCTTGTTGATAAAAACCCAAATGTTTTCTCTTTTTAATACAAAATTCGTATATCAATATATACAGCCAGCACTCCCCATATTGTTGTAAATGTCCAACACAAATGGAGTTACTCCTGCAAGCATCGGCTACAGAAATGTAATGCCGGTTGCACTCAGTACATTTGCTGTAATGCTGTGTTGGCCCCATATTGCTGTAAATGCCCAACACTCTTGAAAACATTGGATTTTGAAATGTACTGCCAGTTGCACTCAACAACACGCCTCCTATTGTTGTAAAAGCCCACACTCCTGGAAACATTGGATATTGAAATGTACTGCCAGTTGCACTCAACAATACGCCCATATTGTACATGTCCAACGCTCCTAGAAACATCGGATATTGAAATTTACTGCCAGTTGCACTCAACAACACGCCCCATATTGTTGTAAATGCCCACCTCTAATGAACAGATTCCTACAAATATCGGATATTGAAATGTACTGCCAGTTGCACTCAACAAAACGCCCCATATTGTTGTAAAAGCCCAAAACTAATGAACAGATTCCTACAAACATCGGATAGTGAAATGTACTGCCAGTTGCACTCAACAAAACGCCCCTTATTGTTGTAAATGCCCAAAACTAATGAACAGATTCCTACAAACATCGGATATTGAAATTTACTGCCAGTAGCACTCAACAACACGCCCCATATTGTTGTAAATGCCCAACTCTAATGAACAGATTCCTACAAATATCGGATATTGAAATGTACTGCCAGTTGCACTCAACAATACGCCCCATATTGTTGTAAATGCCCAAAATTAATGAACAGATTCCTACAAACATCGGATAGTGAAATGTACTGCCAGTTGCACTCAACAAAACGCCCCTTATTGTTGTAAATGTCTAACACTAATGGACAGATTGCTACACACACCGTATCTTTAAATGTCATTGGCACACAGCAATACGGCACATATTACTGTAAACAAACATCACTGATATAATCACTCCTACACAGTTCTGTAAATTTGTACACTCTTTTTTATTGTAAATGTATGTGAATAGAAACTTCTTTACCATTTAAATTAAATTCAAATAAAATTAATGAAATATATTTAACATGCACACATGTTCAATTTAATATTACCTTTCATTATCCGTTATATATTTTTGTTTATTTCTTTACAAATGGGGATTTAATGTCATATCTATGATAATAAGTCTAATTATATTAGAAGTGTTGTGGTCACTACAGTTTTTGTCTATTTACATTCACTTACAGCCTAAAGCCATTCATACAAACTAAATTTGTTACTCGTAACTATTTAAAATATATTTTAAACCTTTATAAATTTATGATTTTTGAGTTAAAATATATTTTAAGGTAAGGAAATAATTAACTACGTAAAAAAAAGATAGTAAGTTTACAAAGATAATTTACAAAAATCTTATCTACTCTTTATAATAATATCTCCTATACAAATGTACTTACGTATAATTGACTAAAACAAATTACAATCCTTTCTGTATTTAATAGTTTTGTTTCATATAATAATACAGTTTGAATCCATTAGAACAAATCTACATTTGATTTATTGAAAATCAATCGTATTCATTTAATAGTGTTGAAAATATGACAGTGATTCTTATAAAGTGAATAAATAAATTACTTGAAGAAAAGTAGAAGAGCTTTTAACGACAGTTGTGTGAACATACTAATCAATTTACCAACAGCAAATTAAACCTGTTACATTCCTACAGTGTCAATGCATTAAGCGTTCTTTACATGGAGGGGTTTCAAAATAAATATGTTCATTGTTTATTTAAAATTAACAACATTTATATCGAATAAAACAAAACAACACGATAGCTTTCTTGAACAGCTTATATTGTATTAGTATTTTCCGTTGTTTAGTTCCCTTGAAAAAATATATTATTGTGAGCTCTGGAACACTGCTGCATTTGGGAGTTTTCCTGCATGTCTTACAAATTTGGCCCTTTCATCTCGTTGTTTTTATTATTTAGGGCTTCTTCGCAGAGTTTTTCCACGTAATCAAGTTTATATATAATAATAAACTAATAAACTATATTAGGTTGTACTAGGTATGATATAATTAGTACAAAATACGATGCACAAAATAGTTATAATTCATGTAAAGCATCATATGGAAGCTCTCCTGGATCAACACAGAGTCCACAAAATAAAAACCCCATTCATTATAGTAGCACGCTACATTGAAACTGCATGGTTATTTACGTACTTAGGTTATGTAAACAAACGTGCTGTGGTATTTATCTACCCACATATACATATGCAGTGGTATTGAACCACCCACCCATCCAGACACGTACATTGGTGTTGATTATTTTACTATACAGTGGTAGTTGCGTAAACTATACTGTTTATTTCATATTTACCGTGCTGAATGTGAATTTTAATTCATTGATCAAAAATATTTATTTTACGATGTTTAACTCCAACGTTGGTGTAATACATTGTTATGTTGGTAAAATAACACTTACTTTACTGATGCGCATTTCATTCTGATAAATAGATGTTTTATCACATATTGAACAGATAAGAGCAATGTGACGTTGTGTTATATCACCTATTCCAGAACACCGGAATACGTCTTCTATCCAGTCTTGTATCTTGTAATTTAAATCCTACAGTTAAATCCACCTCATCCTTTATTTAAGATTGTCGCTTTGCTAGATAAAGTATCCTCTCAAATAAAGGATTTCTTTACCTTGGCCCATAACTTATTCCTGTCATGAAACTCTATATATTTTATCATATTCAATTTTGTGATGTTTTGAGATTGTACTCATTCATAGTCTTTATTGAATTTATCGTTATGCTAAATAAAGTAGTCTTTTTTGAGCATACCTTAAATATATACTATTTGCAATTCAATCCAATCAATTGCAATCCATTTATGGATGGTTACATACAGGATAAACATGTTTTAAGTCATACAAATTTATTAGTTACTCCTATTAGATTAATATAGCAAAAGATGCGGTAGAGTCTCGCACCAAGTACATTTAAAATAAGGTGATTTTTATTTAAGTACAATTATGGAAAAAACAATTATCAAAAACTGCTATTTAACTAGGCACATTAAAAAGGTGATGCCACGTATTATCCATAGGAAACCAGTGATTATGACGTCATACAAAACTTCTTCAATATCATGAAATGTAAGACTATTAAAGACCACTTTCATTCGATAAACTAAATCGGTCGATTCGTTTTATATATATTATTTTATAATATTATTTTATTTCACGATACAAGGTTATAAGCTCTACTTTTCTTCCTCTCCATCGGATACTGCTACATTGGTTTTTGTTTAACATTCGGGTGAAATCGGCTTTTTTCGGAAATCTCATCCATTGGTCACAGCTGTCAAACGTTTATTAATAATAATAACAGCTACATGTTTAATAATAATAATAATGTATGTTGTCAACCTACATTCTACAACATACGGTAGCTAAAAAGACGATATATATCACGATGAGGCTGTGCAGTAGACTGTGACGTCACATGGGTGAAATCAGCTGTTTTAATTTTTCTATAAGATACTGGTAGTTAAATCTAACACGCATGAAAGCATTCAGCTAAATAGTAAGCAAGCTATTTACCACTTATCGTCAGTAATTGTAAACTATGATAATTAGAATAGTATTTTTGACTTTGTTGTTACCATTTTGCCCATGTGACGTCATAGGAGATGCGTGTGATGCCTACCGTCTCCTTTTCTAGATAGTAAAAATTCAAAAATATTTATTTTAGAAAGACAAATTGTACATTTGTATTACAAACAGCATTGTCTTAATGTATTACTACTAAAATTATTATAATCTAAAATTACTAGTATTTAAGAAAACTAAAATATATGCAATGTTTTTACCACCTGATTATATTAAATGTACTGCCCTGTTAAATAATCTTCAACAGGGTAAAGATCCATATCCACTAATCATTGTTTAAGATAGATTTAGCATTTTTTGTGATTTTCGTCTGATTTTATGTAGTCTGATAATTTATTGTATAGGTTAGGCCAGATTTTTTGAGGAAGTGAAGCCGCCAGTTCTAACCTGTGAGGGGTCTACCTGTGCTGATTACGATACATTACGAGTGACTATCGCATGAGTGCATATATATAAATGTATATTATGAACCTGTTTTTAATATAGAATACCGTATTTTAATTTATAAAATATTTACATTTCGAAAATAAATTTTAAATGATTTTTTTTATGATTGCATGAACTTCATAATTTTTCTATGCAGTCGAAATACTCGTTGAAGCAGTTTGTGACGCAGAACCCCAAAGTACAATACAATATCGCAATCTTTATTGTATGAGTGAGGTGTATATTAATTTCACAATACAACAAAACTTGTTAGCGTAACCTACCATGAACACATAGGTTATTATTTTCCACTCTGTGGCTTAGATGTTTAGGTATACGTGCGTGTATAGGTACCAAAGTGCGTGTACAGGTGAACGGATGAGCAAATGCCACTATACGTGTATGGGTGGGTCAATACCAAACTACGTGTATGATTTGGCTGGTGGGTCAATACCAAAGTGCGTATACGGATGGGTGTGTGGTCAATGTCACTGTACGTGTACGTGTACGTAAAAGCGCCTGCAAGTGATTTTAAGTAAGTAAATGCGTTGAAAATATGTTATGTTTTCACACGGTCAATTATTCGTGGCATGTTCTGGCGTGGGTAAACCATATAGCTTGCTTGCGTTGGATAAAAATGTACTCAATAAAAATTTTATACACTAAATTTCACTAAGACACTGATAATGTTTTTTCTGATTGTCATAATTAATGATAGAGATTTAATTTAAAATGTATTGATTCAGATAATAAAAGGACAACGAATTAAAAAAATGTTGTTTGGTATATTGTTATTTTTATATATCTTCATCGTTCACACGATCATTTCCCCTTTCAGTTTTATATAAACAGCCTCAACACTTACAATAATTTAGTTACTTTTAATTAGAACAAACAATTCAATGGAAGTATTTAATATGGCAAAACAACGTGTTCCGGGTCAGCTGGTAGAGATACAAATACATGGAATTAATATTTACAGCTATTTATGCTAGTAACTCATACTATAAACGTAAGTAATAACTGGAGTCATAACATAACGTTATATGTATTTTATATTATCTCACCGTATGAAGAAGTGCGCAGGAGTCCCCTTAGGGGACCTGCCCTTTGATACAAGAAGCTTTGCCCTTTCACTTCCCAGTCACGTGTTGTATTGGTTGGGGAAATGAAAGAGAGAAGACTGCTTCTACAAACAGATAAATTTTACCGTGGGAGATTTGTGGCAGTGGAGACGCAAATGTCAGCTTGTGTAGAAATACAAATATATTTAAATTTAACATAAAACTATACTTGCAAAACACTTTGTTACAGTCTTCCTTTTTTAAAAGAACCATTGCTATAGAAAAACCACTTATATGGGTCCTTTGAACTTAGTTCTTGATATTCACTAATATCACCAGTGGTTTCTCTGTCTGTCATTCCTCTCTCTTTTACACTCAATCACTTACTGAAGTGACTTTTATCTGAGCTCTACTCCTAAAAGTTATATTAATGCTTATTTGAGACTGTTCACCGTTATATATCAGCACAGGTGTGGGTATAAATATATCTATTTAGTATTTTTCATGGCAGGATTTGCCGAGTTAAGGGCATTGGTCTTATTATAAGACATATTTAAAGTAATATCTTAGTGTTTTTAAGATTAGCCATTTCGCTGTCAAGTTCTGTTGTAACAGTTCAGGGGCAATCACCTTAAATTATAGTACGCCTACCAATGTAGATTAACATTACATACATTGTTAAGAATAACATTAACTAGAATCTACATAACCAGACAATTCGACCATACTTCGATGTGGCATCCTCAGTGGTTTCTCTGAGACTGAGATCATTGAATGACCTTCCAGCTTTTATAGAGTAGGTGGCCTGGGGACTGGTTTGACAGGTATGCTGGAGTTGGGGGCGGAGGCACGACGCACATCACCTATGGTCATTGGCCGAAGAAAATTAATATGGCTGACTCTTCCATATTGATTTTCTTCGGCCAATGACCGTAGGTTATGTGGGTTGTGCCTACACTTCCCCCTCTCCAGCATACCTACCAAATCAGTCCGCACCCCACAACCATTATAAAAGCTGGAAGGTCATTCGCCAATCTCAGTCTCAGAGAAACCACTGAGGATGCCACATCACAGTATGGGTGAAACGTTTGGTTATCTTGTAAATATTGTAGATAGCACCTTGACGCGGTTGTCACCAGCAAATGTAGATTCTACTTATGACATCGGCCGCTTAGGCCTAAGTTCTAAAAATTAATAACATTCTTTAAACGTTGTACTTGAAAAAAATATTCACTCCATATAATCAGCTTATATATTTTTTAAACGAAATATAAAAATTTATTTCTAAACTAGTGTAGTTTAAAATTACTAGTTTTTATCTGCCTTATTCAATAGTTTATTTAAATGTAAAAGTTTAATTATCTTCAATAATACAGTTATATGGAGTCAATGTTTATGATTTGAACACGTAATTTCTCTACAATAATTTCAGCACCATATGGCATAATGCAGAGTACATTAACTAATCCAACTAACAAATACTCAAACTTGTAAGTAGTTAAACAATCCAAGGTATCTTAACATTAAGACAACGTTATTAATGCTTACAAGTTCCCCTATTAACATCCGTTTTTGTAAATACCTAACCACAGAAAAACACATATTTACATGAACTGTAGCATGGCGATTATAGTTTATATTATAAATAAAATTAAGAGTTAAAAGAATCATAAGTTTATTCATTTAGTAATCCATTTGTATTATTTGTTCTTTTTTAGACGGTACTTTTATGAATATTATTCACTTTATTAGCTCACATTCAATATATTTATTACTATTAGAAATTATTATCATACATTTTAATCACAATAAAATATTAAACTACCTCACAATTTAGCACACTACAGGTCAGTTTTCCCTCCTTTCAAACTTGAAGCCTTCGCTAACCTACGTTATATAAAAAATAAATAAAAACAATTCTTTGTTTAAGTATGGTTGATAGATGGTGCAGCTCTTAGAACATTTCTTCCTTTAATGCTGTATTATTATTTAATTCATACAACGTCATTTAATTGTTTCAGAAATAAATGTGGTGTTAATATATAATTGCAGAGCCTCTCTGACTATCTGTCTTATGGCACCCACATAACATTTAGCAATATTCAGTTTTTCATCCCATTAATATTCCCTTCTTTCATCCATGTTTCTTCCATTACCTCATATGCGTTCAATTTAAATTTTAAATATATAAACCAATATATTGACAGTCTGCTTCATCAGTGCCATGACATTGACAGTCTGCTTCATCAGTGCCAGGATCTTGATATTCTGCTTCATCAGTGCCAGGATATTTACATTCTGCTTCATCAGTACCAGAGGATATTGACATTCTGCTTCATCAGTGCCAAGATATTGACATTCTGCTTCATCAGTACCAGAGGATATTGACATTCTGCTTCATCAGTGCCTGGACATTGACATTCTGCTTCATCAGTGCCAGGATATTGACAATCTGCTTCATCAGTGCCTGGAGATTGCCAGTCTGCTTCATCAGTGTCAGGATATTGACATTCTGCTTCATCAGTACTAGAGGATATTGACAGTCTGCTTCATCAGTGCCAGGACATTGACAGTCTGCTTCATCAGTGCCAGGATATTGACATTCTGCTTCATCAGTGCCAGGATATTGACATTCTGCTTCATCAGTACTAGAGGATATTGACAGTCTGCTTCATCGGTGCCATGACATTGACAGTCTGCTTCATCAGTGCCAGGATATTGACATTCTGCTTCATCAGTACCAGAGGATATTGACAGTCTGCTTCATCAGTGCCAGGACATTGACAGTCTGCATCATCAGTACCAGGATATTGACATTCTGCTTCATCAGTACTAGAGGATATTAACAGTCTGCTTCATCAGAGCCAGGACATTGACAGTCTCCTTCATCAGTGCCAGGATATTGACATTCTGCTTTATCAGTGCCAGGATATTGACATTCCGCTTCATCAGTACCAGAGGATATTGACAGTCTGCTTCATTAGTGCCAGGATATTGACATTCTGCTTCATCAGTACCAGAGGATATTGACAGTCTGCTTTATCAGTGCCAGGATATTGACATTCCGCTTCATCAGTACCAGAGGATATTGACAGTCTGCTTCATCAGTGCCAGGATATTGACATTCTGCCTCATCAGTACCAGAGGATATTGACAGTCTGCTTCATCAGTGCCAGGACATTGACAGTCTGCTTCATTAGTGCCGGGATATTGACATTCTGCTTCATCAGTGCCAGGATATTGACATTCTGCTTTATCAGTGCCAGGATATTGACATTCTGCTTCATCAGTGCCAGGACATTGACATTCTGCTTCATTAGTGCCGGGATATTGACATTCTGCTTCATCAGAGCCAGGACATTGACAGTCTCCTTCATCAGTGCCAGGATATTGACATTCTGCTTTATCAGTGCCAGGATATTGACATTCCGCTTCATCAGTACCAGAGGATATTGACAGTCTGCTTCATCAGTGCCAGGACATTGACAGTCTGCTTCATTAGTGCCGGGATATTGACAGTCTGCTTCACTAGTGCCAGGATATTGACATTCTGCTTCATCAGTACCGGAGGATATTGACAGTCTGCTTCATCAGTGCCAGGACATTGACAGTCTGCTTCATTAGTGCCGGGATATTGACAGTCTGCTTCACTAGTGCCAGGATATTGACATTCTGCTTCATCAGTACCAGAGGATATTGACAGTCTGCTTCATCAGTGCCAGGATATTGACATTCTGCTTCATCAGTGCCAGGATATTGACATTCTGCTTCATCAGTACCAGAGGATATTGACAGTCTGCTTCATCAGTGCCAGGATATTGACATTCTGCTTTATCAGTGCCAGGATATTGACATTCCGCTTCATCAGTACCAGAGGATATTGACAGTCTGCTTCATCAGTGCCAGGACATTGACAGTCTGCTTCATTAGTGCCGGGATATTGACAGTCTGCTTCACTAGTGCCAGGATATTGACATTCCGCTTCATCAGTACCAGAGGATATTGGCAGTCTGCTTCATCAGTGCCAGGACATTGACAGTCTGCTTCATTAGTGCCGGGATATTGACAGTCTGCTTCACTAGTGCCAGGATATTGACATTCTGCTTCATCAGTACCAGAGGATATTGACAGTCTGCTTCATCAGTGCCAGGATATTTACATTCTGCTTCATCAGTGCCAGAATGTTGAAAGCCTGCTTCATCAGTGCCAAGATATTGAAATTCTGCTTTATAAATGCCAGGATTTTTTTATTGAAAAGGAATTTTAATGAAATGTCCATATTGGTATCTTTAAAATATTTTTAAATAAAGCTATTGGTATTTTTTTACTAACAAATCCTTCCAAAATTATTGGAATAAATTATAAAAAGACAGCTTTCTGTTTACAAAATAAATAACTATTCTTTCTTTATGCTCTAAAACAAATTATATATTCTAGTTACTTTACAATAATGATTTATTTATATATCAAAATGTATTATCAAATACAATTTAAGGGATACATATTTTTAATAATAATAATTTTAAAAAACTATATCGGATGACAATATTTTTCAACCCTAAGTATTTATAAGAATTTAATAATTTGGAATGTCTTGTATAGTTATAATTTAAAAGTAATATTTAATGTTCAGTTCCAAAATTGAAGTTCTGTCACTTAGTGGAAGTTTCCTAAGAGCCTGTCATAAACAATTCAAACGACTATATTCCCTTTTGAATTCCTCTGGCCTAAGGTTGGTAAACATGAATTATTAAAATCAATTACCATAGTATTTGTACGTTATGTACAAATATTGTATTAAGTTTGTGTTGTGTAGCTGTTACTTTTATTATATGTTTACCTGTATTCAATGACTTGCTCAAGAAACTATTTATTTCAAAATGAATATAATAGTACTATTAACAATTTCAATAAATTATGACAGCTCTAAATTGAATAGATATACAATACCTTTTTTCCAAAATTATATTGTATGTAAATAATAGGATATGTATACAATATTGGTATACATTGAAATTTAATCATTACAACTTCTATAAAGTTTAATGTAGGCTATGCATGTAACGCAAAATGTATTTCTTGGTCATGTCTAAAATATAATCAGTTATACATTCGTCTCGCCTTTACAAATAAACCAGTCTTCGTAACAAACATGGAATAAATAATAACTTATCTGTAGAAATGCTGCATATATGCATAATGAGGTTCCTCGCCTACTTTTTAATTATATTTTTAAACCTAGATAAACAACTTAAGCTACCAACGTGGTTTTTACTAATAAAATAATATGTATGTTGGCACATGTAAATTAAGAAATAAAATGACAATTTATTTATTCATCCCAAATTATGTTGCATAAATATTTGAAAATATAAAAAGGTTAGGTTAGTTATAAATAACTTATTATAAAACTTAAAATTACTATTATAATCCAATGGCTGATTAATAAGAACCATTTATAACAGTGTAAGGTTGAACACTAAATCATAAATTAAATGTTGCATAACATTTTAAATTATTTTACGTACATACAAATTTTCATTTGTTTACGTCCGTTAAGGATATGCTATGTTGCAAGGACATTAAACAAGATATTTAATTTAATTATTAAAAAGTATACATTAGTGTAATAATATATCTGTCAATCATTGCATTTTTTGAAAATCGTTTCGTACAACAATGTGAAACATTTATATTATATTACTTAGCTACATTAATTAAAGTTTAAAGGCTCTTTTAGCTCGTTCGTTTTTTTTTTTTACTAGACGTACAAAACATATTTAATAAATCCCTATTTGAGAAGTAGTCTTACAAAAAATACATTATAACATCTTATTAATAAAATATATCAATTTAGTTACAACAATACCAATCACGTCAAGATGCTATCTTCACTATTTACAAGATCAACAAATGTTTCATATATGCTGCCGTCAATGGTATAGTTGAACCTGAGATTGTTGAAGGACCCTCCAGTCTAAAAAACAAATTTAGTGAGGTAGGAACTGGTTACACAGGTACACTGGAGAGCTGTCATCGACTTAGCTAACCGTTCCATTTTATTTCAACTTGCAAAAAGTGTGTTCTCACGTCTTAGGAGGCCCTGTATTGTAATTCTTATCAAAATAGTTACTTACACTGCTCTTATGGTCCGTGTATAAGGGGAATTAGTAACGGAACGGCATATTTTACCGGATAGAGGTGAGCGCCGTTTCATTATCAAGGATGTAGATTTAAACAGAGTTGAAGAGAAAACAACAAGCAAATATAATTGATACTACACAGCCTAAGGATGTCTAAACACTTTTCTAAACAAGACACTTTAAAGCCAATTACTAATCTAGGTTTCAAATATGCCACTGAGGATGCCACAATACAGTATAGGTGAAACGTCTTGTGAATATTCGCTTTTGGCAGGCAACTTTGTACATTTCTTACAAGAACTTCTCGAATTGTCCTGGCAGATAGGAACATGCTGGCAATATATGACCTAAATGCAGAAAATAGGATTTGATAAATAAATCCTGAACGTAATATTGACAACGGACAGCTATTCTAGTTCAATTATGGGAACAGTGTGTTTTTCTAGTCTTGTCTTTTTTTCTCGACTTATCCTGGTAGACAGGAATGAGCTGGCAATATACGAAAAAAGTGCAGGAAATGAGAGTTGGTAAATGTATCCACATTGTAAGCTTGACACCAAACTTATCTCTAGAATTATGACGGAAACAGTATGTTGGTCTGTCTTGTGTTCTCGAACTTTCCTGGCATACAGAAACAAGTTTGTAATACATGACCCAAGTGCAGGAAATGAGAGTTGATAAATATACCCACAATGTAGGCTTGATGCAAAAATATATCTCTAGCTTTACTATGGATAACGTTTGTTTATCTCTTCCTGTATTTTGTCTATACCAAGCACATAATAAAAGAGTTGGTAAAAGAATAATGTGTCTAATACGGTAACTTGTATTAACGCTAAATAGTATGAAGCCATTGGCCTCGTGAGGAGGGTTTGTCATCACAAAATAGTACCGTTAAAATCGATCGTGGCTGTTCCTTGGATGAGTTAACGGTAAGGCATACCGTACTTGGACGCAGACCACCTGCCCGGTCACTTAAGGTGGTTCAGAATTCACTTTAAAGCCGTTGGTCACTAGATTAAGTGTTTGAGAGGCCTTAAATTTAACTAATAAAATATTACCTTCTCCTTTTTATGTTCACATCCAGTGTCTTTACTATAATCACTTTTATACTGTACTACAGCCACCTGATTTAGTATTGCTGTACCTACAACAATAAATTTGTATAGTGAAATATATCCAATTAGAGAAGAATACATAAATATAAGGTCAACACTGATATCTAAAGTAATCAAGTCCCGGGGGAAGGGAATATAATCTAACCGTCACTGGGGACCAATATAGCCCGTGACACATCAGATGACCATAACAAACAACACAGAATTGGATTATGTATAAACCATGTTTACAGTGCTGTCTCTTTTAAGTTTTTTTTTGTTTTTTATTTATTCAAGTATTTATTGAAAATAACAGTGAATACCACGTTACATTTTCTTTAAAACATATTTAGGAAAAACTATAAAATATGCAATCAAATTTAAATTAAAATTCTTACGCTTAAAAATAATGTTTTATAGTTTTAAGCTATACATTTTATTCTTTAAATAGTGTTTATGCAAACTTAGACATAAATTATATTATGTTTTGTAGCAGATTCACTATTTGTCTATAAGTATTATATTTGACTATATATTTTCCGTACAAATATAGTTAATCTATGTTTTGAAAAGCTATTATATATAATTTCGGAAGATCAATTATAGGTTTTTAATGTTTCCAAATTATTTAAATAAAAGAATTAAGTAATCTAAGCAATCGATTTTGTATGAATCATAATAAATAAATATAATTTAAGTTGCATTAAAACTAAATGTATAAATTTAGTTTTAATGCACCGTAGCACTAGCACCGTAGGACAGGTTTGTGCTAACGATCCCACATACATTAAATATTATCATATTACCCCATGCAAGTGTTTGTTTACTTAAGGTTTAGAATTATCAGTGCTTATAGAAAAAGATACATCAATTAGGTGTCTACTTTGTATCACAGTAATATACTTTTTTGTGCCTTATAAAGAATTTTAAGGTCTGTACTGAATTGTAAGACTTACATGAAATATTTTTTGACAATAAATAAAGTTTTTAAAGTTATATAGTTTATTAAAAGTAACCTTGACATTATTTTTAGACGAAATAAAGTCTATGTAATGACTATATAAATAATTATGACTAAAATTACAACAATATTATTGAGACATTTAATTATGTGGACAAATACAATAAAGCAAGGTAAGGGTGTTTTATTACGTGACAATTAAGTATGTTACACTGCAAAACCATTTAAATCTGTTACATACGTGTTTGACCTTGTTTACGTAATTAGAATGTAATTAGTTATGCATCCAATTTAAGCATTGCTATAATAACTATGTTTTATTTATATTGATTAAATTAAATTAATTACAACTCATCAAATACATTATGTATTCCATAATTAGTGTTACAGCGTGATATTTAAAATATGTGTTTAACTTTTTCGATAATTTTACTATAAAAAATTGCAATATACACCAATTAGGACTCATATTTCAAAATTAAGTCATAGAGTTTGAGACTCTTACATACTAAACTGTTAGGCCAACTTCCTCTTGGTACACTTTCTGGAACTGTTCAAGAGTTCATTTAAACATTCCAGATTGATTTAAATAGTTTTAAATATGATATGATAACATAAATGTGAATCACTTTAGTTTCCTTTACGTAAATTTAGAATAAAAAGGAGTTAAGCAAATAGCCAATTATCAACACCTAACACTTTCTCTTCCCTAACCCAACCATATAATATACAAATAAGAACTAAATACACTCCTCGGTCATGATAAAATAAAATATTTATATCGTTGTTTCAACAGACCTATCAATCGTTCCTCTTTCTATCACTGCGACTTATGCCATAATTATTTTATAATTAATCTATATTAAGTTTAAATGTGTTAATATACATAAAAATAATACAAATTTAAAAGCACACAACACTATTTATATTATTTTGTTATTATCAAGTAATTTTAAATATCATCTCCAAAAGTTATAATAGCCAAAACTCTTTGAAAAAAATTGCAATATATCACATCATCATACTTCTCCAAAGAGTTTTAGGTTTATATACGAGTATAATTGAAAGATACAAATGTAATTACGTTATTTGAATACTAGGAATAAAAACTTAAAACAAAACAGAAAAACACAAAACAGAGTTACTTTAATAAACAAAACTGCATTACTAACAGTTTAGTTTAATATAATCCCAATTGATTGAGTTTCTTATTGGGTTTATTATTTTTATTTTCATATGTTAACTTATTGCAGCAAGCTATTTTATATAACACACAAATATTTGTTTTATTAAAATAATATATGTGGATGGGGCTATTGCTAAGAAGTGGAATTCAACAGCAAAATAAGAGTGATCAAGAGGTGTGTGTCAGGGATGGTGGAATAGAGACGGTTGTTGGTGCAGAGAGTTGCGGAGTTCGTATCTAGGCTGGTGTGAGAGAGACGGTATAGTTACCGAGAGTTGTGGATGGTGCGTGAGACTGTTGTAGGTGCCGAGAGTTTAGGAGTTCGTGTCTAGGCTGGTGTGAAAGGGACTGTTGTAGGTGCCGAGAGTTGAGGAGTTCGTGTCTAGGCTGGTGTGAAAAAGAGTGTTGTAGGTGCCGAGAGTTTAGGAGTTCGTGTCTAGGCTGGTGTGATAGAGACTGTTGTAGGTGCCGAGAGTTTAGGAGTTCTTGTCTAGGCTGGTGTGAAAGGGACTGTTGTAGGTGCCGAGAGTTGAGGGGTTCGTGTCTAGGCTGGTGTGAAAGGGACTGTTGTAGGTGCCGAGAGTTGAGGGGTTCGTGTCTAGGCTGGTGTGAAAGAGACTGTTGTAGGTGCCGAGAGTTTAGGAGTTCGTCTTGAGGCTGGTGTGAGAGTGTCTGTTGTAGCTGCCGAGAGTTTAGGAGTTCGTGTCTAGGCTGGTGTGAGAGAGACTGTAGTAGGTGCCGAGAGTTTAGGAGTTCGTGTCTAGGCTGGTGTGAGAGAGACTGTTGTAGGTGCCGAGAGTTTAGTATTTCTTGTCTAGGCTGGTGTGAAAGGTACTGTTGTAGGTGCCGATAGTTGAGAGGTTCGTGTCTAGGCTGGTGTGAAAGGGACTGTTGTAGGTGCCAACAGTTTAGGAGTTCGTGTCGATGATGGTGCTAGGGAGACTGTTGTAGGCTCCATGAGGGTCCGAGTCAGGGTATTGCATTATTTTTAAACTTGTTGATTAGATATTGCTAGGCTGTTATTTTTAGTAATTTCTTCTTTTATTAATATGCTTGGTTGAACTTATAGTAGAGTATTTTGAACCAATTGCAATTTTTGTCCTTCCATCCTCACAGGTAAGTGAATCAGTTAACCATGAAGGGTGTAACAATACGTTTTGACTTTGTATCTTATAGATTACTAAATAACATTTTTAATGCATGTATTTTCATTTACTTATCCACAAACATTGAATTTTGGAGAAATTAATTAAATGATTAGTTAAATAAATAAACAATTAAATAATACAAACAATATTAATAAATAATGCCCTCCTATAAATACTATCTTTCTTCAGAAACGAATACTAAAAAAACTATTCTTTATTTTACTAAAATTCTACAGACATAAAATGAAGGAAATGACATTTGATCAATAACCGACTATTATTGTAGCAATAAGCTTAAATGTTTCGACAAAATTTGAAAATGCAGAAATAAAAGTACTTGCCACTTTCATCTAATGTAGAATTTACGGAATCAAGCCTTATGCGTAGTAATACTAATCACATTTTTAACTAGCACACACTTTAAAATACTTTTGAAAACTGCTGAGATTAAGGACTTAAAAACTTATAAGCGCCAAGTGTAAAGTTTTTAATGAGATCTGTTTATTTGTGCCTGGAAGCCGTCTCTCATTAATTTTCCACTTTCCGGTGTTAGACATTACTTACGATCCTAAAGTTTTTTGTTTTGAAAGTGGTTTGTAAATTTGTATAACATATTATAGAAAACAACAAAGAAACAATTGTTGTGTAGTAGTATTAATTGCAATTTGTATGTAGCGTCATTGTTAATCCAACAATTCCTTCAGAATTAATACATAACTATACTTTTACCTTTGTTCTTATCAATGTCATAGATTCATAAGGGCTAAATATTTAAATAGTTATATTTTAAGCATACAATAGATTTCTTATAAATATTGGATATATTATTGTTCTACCAAATATCAATAGGGTAGTTTGCCACTTAGTCTACAAACTTACATAGTTTGAAACTAATTGTGGTTTAGTGGTACAGAGAACTAATATATTCCTAACTTTCTTTTCATATTGCTGATTTCACTTTCTACATCAATATATATATATATATATATATATATATATATATATATATATATATATATATATATATATATTATAGTCAAACTTGGATAATTTGAAGTTAAAGGGACTGCAATAAAAATTCGAATTATCCAAAATGTCTAATTAGACAAGTTTTGTTATTTAGAACCTCTATTTTCATTTTAAATTATTTATAAACCATATAAAGTTGTAGTTAATTATTATAGTTTGGTTAAAATACGTTTTTATGGGATGTAAAAGGTTACAGTAAATAAAATATACAAAGCAACATTATATACAACATTTATTAAAGTTTTTTTTAGCAAAAAATATACAGTAAAGTACTGTACATACACCTGTATTTACAGTTTTTGGAAAAAGTTGTGAATTTTCGTTTGTTTTTTTGAATTAATTTTCTCTCCTAAACAAAATTCTTCGAGTTTATTTAGTGATTGGAAAATAGTGTCACTAAAATTTTGTCGACCCTCAACAAAGCACCTTAGTTCCTTGATGTGTTCCATGGCTTCGAAGATTGAAGGCACTGGTTTCTCAGGAACTTCATCTTCTTCATCTGAAGATAGAGACTCAGCACCTTGACCTTGATTGTTCATGACATCATCCAAAATGTCTGTATTTGTCAACTCCCCACAAACCGCCACATCACTAACCATTTGAACAAAGTCCTCGTAGGAAACAACAGAGTCACTAATAACTTCCTCCCAATTTTCGGCACTAGGGTCAACATCTTCGGGTTCTTGAAGTCTTTCAAGTGCGACGTGATGAAAGCCGGCCTTCTTAAAACAGTTGGCAATAGTGCCTGGCTTCACTTGATCCCATGCACATGCTACACATTCGAGCTGCTTGCAGAACATCAATTTTTATTTTGTAATTTTTGTACAAAAACTATCCTGACAAAAGTTTCTGTACTAAGAGACGTCGGAAGAAGTGTTTCAGGTTTTTGATGACTCCTTGATCCATTGGTTGCACTTCCGATGTCATGTTAGGAGGGAAAAACATAACTTTGACATTTTCCATCTGTGGTATGGTTGTATGTTGTCAGTGAACATTTGTCAATAAACAACAAAATTGTACGATTTTGTTTGCGTAATTTCTTGTCCAGTTGTAAAAGGCATTTTTCAAACAGATCAGACGTCATCCAAGCTTTTTTGTTGGCCTCGTAATGTACAGGCTTAGATTTTACATTTTTGAAACACCTTGAATTGGCTGATTTGCCAATCGTTAAAAGAGGTAACTTTTCAGAGCCGTCCATATTTGCTCCAACCAAAAGTGTGACACGTTCTTTGCTGAGCTTCCCTCCACTGCAGCATTCATTTTTGAATGTGAGAGTTTTGTCTAGTGTGCATTTATAAAAAAGGCTCGTCTCGTCTACATTGAAAATATCTTTTGCGTTTCTGTCTTGATTTCACTCAACTAAATTAGTCTTCCAGTCACTAGCTGCTTGCTGCTCTACACCCCCACTTTCTCCAGAAACAGTTTTAAAAGAAATTTTGTTTCTCTTTATAAATCATCAAAACTCACAGAGAATTCTTTCACTTTGGCCGTGATAAGAGGTCCGCTAAGAGGAATCGTTCTGTCCCGTGCCTGTTTGAACTATTTTAAAACTCATTCATCAACGTCGGGATTTTCGGGTCCTTTAGCTCTTTTCCTACATTGATCACTGGTTGACACACTACTTAAGATTTTATATTTATTTTTAAGGTAGGTAGACAAAGTATTGGCTGGAATGACAAAATCTTTCGCAATCTCCGATTTCTTCTTTAGTCCTTTTTCCACCTCACGAATGGCTGCTGCCTTCTCAGCAAAAGTCAGAGTTTTGTATGTTGTCTTGCTCTTGGTCGGTTTGGACAAAGACATTGTCAATAAACCAAAATCACAAAATGTCACATAGAAATAAACTATAGTACGTACTGTATACTGTGAATAATCACGGAATCACACAATTTCAGAGAAGAATCGCACAGATCAAAACACTAACGCAACCGTACTCTGCTTGACAATAGCTCAACTAAACTGACGACATTCGGTCAGGTGATGGGTCGGCCGCCATGAGTCATGCGCAGGTGGTTGGGGTTTGGGCAATGACCTCCGCAGGTGCAATAGTCACGTAGGCCAGGTGATTAGGGCGGGGGTAAGATCGCGGGATGGGGGGTGGGTGCGAGGACCTTGTCAATCAGCATTTTTCGCGTAAAAACTTTGAATTTTCCAAAATATAATTCAAATTAACCAGAATTTTTTAGCATTGATTGTATATGAAATGCTAGGGACCAGGGGGAAAATTCGAATCAAAGAAGATTTCGAATCATAGAAGTTCGAATTAGTCACGTTCCACTGTATCTTAAATATGCGTTTTCTTTTTTCTCAAATAAAACACAAAGCATTATTTGAAAACCAAAATAAAAAGAGAATTACTTCATATATCAGGATTAACTGAGTACGAGTCTGAATATGATTGCCTAATTGTTTGTTTATACATTGTCTTTTATTTGGAACTATAACTGAAGGGAAAACTTGAGATTGGTAGAAATGATGTTTGTAGGGGTGCGTTCGTCTACTAGCACTCGTTTTACAAGTTATTAAATATAATAATAATAATAATTTTTATTATTATTTTTTTATAGGGATTTTTTAAAAGGGATATTCAAGTGACTAAAGCCAAATGCAGATTCTACGTTTAAATGTAAATATGAATATAAATAAGAAGATTAAAAGCAAATTAAAATCTCTACAATATACTATTTAGTGCATAAAGATCATTAGTATTGAGCCTGAGTGGCACATTTTGTATTACTTAATTTAAATAAACTGTTAAATTGATACATTTATTAAATTGTTGTCTATTTTATTTTATTATTATTATATATATATTTTTTTTTTATTATTTTTTTTTTGCGGAACTTTTTTTCAGAATAAACGAAAGGAATATAAGTTCTATAAGTGTGTTAAGAGCGTTTAAAAGATAATAATTATTGATTTTCCTGCAGATTTTAAAACATGCAACCCAACGAAGTTTAGCAGAAGTTCATAAGTTGCCAAACATAAGCTCCGTATTGTATGGTAATGAACTTCAGTTGACTTGCAAATAAGGTATTCTACTTCCCATAAATCTCCCAGATTACATACAAAATCTACCAGGTGTTTTATTTATCTAACATTAATAAAAACTAAAGTTACAGTTACATTGTTGCTATTTGTTTTGCTAATGCCATAGGCATAAATCGAGCACGTATTAACAGTCTTAATTGTATAGTATAGAATACTAATTTAAGTGTTAATTCCATGTACAGCAGAAATGTTGGTAATGAAAACCACTCGTACTGGATATTAAAACTAATTTATATATATAATCATACAATATTAAATGAGTGAAAATGGATAGAAGGGATTAATCCCTTCTCTTACCAATAATGAGTATAAAATGATAGAGATTATCACCTCAATTACACACACACACACACACACACACACACACACACACACACACACACACACACACACACACACACACACACACACACACACACACACACACACACACACACACACACACACACACACACACACACACACACACACACATATATATATATAATTGTATACAAACAATAATTACTGTTTGGAAATAACAGCTATGTTTCACGGGGCGTATAAACAAAATAAACTTCATGGGCGGTTATCGAGAACATAGCATTTCCTATGGTAACATTTAACTACTGTATGTTTCATAATGTAATATATAGATAATATTTGAATATTTCCAATACTTTGAGTATTTAAGAAACGACGTCCAACTAACTTATTCCAGAGTTTACAGCTAGACAAATGAGATGTTGAACTCACCATCGATGACTGGTGAACCTAAAATATGAAAAAAATCTAGTTGTAAGACCAAAACTGTTGTCAAATACTCTAAATGAAATTTCCACTTATTCCAAACTAAAAAAAGGAAATTTGTTATGTTATCATTCCATATTTAAAGTTATCTTCATGTATTGAGCTCTAGTACTTTTGTTTGTATAATATTCAATGTTTTCTGTTCAATAAATATGCCTTAACTTCCTGTTGTTGCTCTTTTTATATATTTTCTTAAAAAGTATATAAAATAAATATCAAAATACATTAATGCCTTATTTGGGTCCCAATTAAATCAACTGTAACCTTAAATATTGTTTCCTTTGCCTAAAACTTAGTTCAGACATTTAGAGTCGTCGTTAATAATGGAATTACTGCCTAGAAGGTAGCCAGCCTGTGACGTCAGAGGATACGCACGAACATCTGTGAGTAGTGAAGTAATTATAAAGTAACCTTAACTGTTAAATGTTCAATATTAGAAGGAATACGATGTAACTAATGAATAAATTGCAATTGAATGAGAAGCATATTACTAATAATTGTTTTTTTTTTTTTTAGATTAACTTTAACTTTCATCTTTGTGTCATTAATGTTACACAAATAGTACATAAAGAATATATATATAGACATAGACTTTAGAAAACTTGCATATGGGTCCAATTAAATTTATTCATCTTCAGTTTTTAATATTAGTACCAGTTGTGCACTTTTCTCTATCTCTTATCGCCCCTATTTATCTATATCTTTCTAGCACATGCTAAATTGACTATTAGCTGGCCTATTAGTACACTAGTCATCCAAATACTTATCTGGAACAATTTATCGTTAGATAACTAGACGGGCGCACTTCTACAGCTTATGTATTTCCTTAGACAGTCCGTTTGTAAATGCAAAAACAAAAAACCCATCATGCGTGTTTCACTAGCTACAGCCTCAAAACTTACTTCTACTGTCGGCGCGGAAGTTACGTGCACCCGAGGTTTAAAGGATGTTTTATAAGAAACAAAGAGGCCCATGAAACTCCAATCATACCATTGTTTTCCTTTATTCTATTGTGCGTTACTATTTACAAATTTAAGGGAGGTCAGGGGTCCCTATCCCCGCCATGTTAAATTGTGGTACTTTAAGGTACATTTTCTCAAGAACCAAACAAGATATTTACAAATTTCTTTTTTTATTTTGTTCCTTATACCTATTGTTTTAATATGAGCGTAGAACTTTTACATACATTTGCAAATAATAATTGTGTAATAAAAAAACAAAAACATTAAATTTAGTTTAAAAAAATACACTTTCCAACTGAATAAACATTTTTTTAAAGAACTTATGGGCACTTTCTATGCTCATATGAAAGCTAAACTTATAAGGAATAGAATAAAAAAACAGAACTGAAATATCTTGTATAGTTTTTGAGTTATTGTACCTTTTATATAAAAAAACATGGTTTTCGGAGAATCGAGTTTAAAAATCGTGTTATAACCAATCAGCTAGATATAAATTTGTAAACTAACCTTAATAGTGGCCTGGGGCATAAGAAGGGTTATCTGGATCCTCTGCCTCTTCAAGCTGATCCTCTAGTCTTCTCTTGGCCAAGGCAGCCTGTTTTCAACACTTTTTCTCATATTCCTGAAAGTTTTTTTCAGCTTTTTTGATGCGCATTTCATCCGCCTTCCTCATAAACTTGACACAGTTTCTTCCTGGTGATATTCCCAATTTGGCAAGAAGTTCACACTTCACAATGTTCCCCCTGTTGAATGAGGCAATGGCCTCATAAACACCCAGTTCTAAGGTTGTCTTCAATACAAATGTCGTCTTTGGTATCCTCGACCAAATTATATTGTTGAGTGACTCGCACGGATTTTGAGTCTCACCATGTACAGAAACAGAAACATAACCTTTCAGCTGTTGGAAGAAAGCAGAAAGCAAAGCAACCAATATGACAGTGCTGCCAACAGCACTGTAAGTTGGAAAAGAATGAATATATAGCATCAATATAATATATATTTACAAAGGTGACAGATTGTAACTTTGATCCAGTCATGCGAAGGTATTTTTTCCATTACAGAGTGTGACAAAAACGTCTGTAACTATAGTTACAGTCATCCAATATTAATAATTTTGGTACCAAAATAATCGGGAAAACATGTGTAACTTAATAAGCAAATAAAATTTTTTTTAAATTTTCAACATAATTTACCCCTGACCCCCCTCAAACATTTTATTATACCTTACAATAAGTTTTATTTTATTTGGAACAAACAAATACCGTAATTTTAACTAGTTTTTATATCAAGTTTACACCGTTACTGCTATTAAAAGCCGTTCATGTAGATCATTAAAATTTTAATACGTGGTTAATAGGAATGTTTCCTTAATTTTTATAAATGTTATAGTTTTAAGTTTACAAGAAAAAAAGGTTCTTATCAATTACCTGAAACATTGTTTAATTAAATTCTAGTGGTTGTGAAATTAATTATTTGGTTTTGTTGAAATACTCATTACATGTATAGTTAGGATACATAATTTTTGTGTGTGTAGGAAATGCAAAGATTTTATATTTATTTCAATAAAATTAAATGTATAAATTTAAAGTTATTTTAAATTGATATAAATAACTTTTAAAATTTGGGAAACTTTAAGAGAATAATTACAACCATTAAGTTTACATTTCACAATATACGCTTAACTGACAAACGTGTCAAACAAAATAGTATTCCAATACTAACGTATTTACTTGGAGTAATATCTGGAGTCTACAAACTTAAAACTGAAAAACTCTGCTGAAACTAAGTACAAGTCGAATAACATATATGTATTAATGTTAACACTCAGGTAATGATGTGGTATTGAATGTTATAAAATGTAGGTATTCAAATAGTTCAGAACTAACGTGAATACAGACACATTACATAAGGACACATATGTATCAATGTTAAGCCTCAGGTAACGGGATGGTATTGTATGTTATAAAATGTAGGTACTAACATAGTTCAGAACTAAGGTGAATACATACACATTATATAAGGACACATATGTATTAATGTTAACACTCAGGTAACGGGATGGTATTGTATGTTATAAAATGTAGGTACTAACGTAGTTCAGTCTAAGGTGAATACATACACATTACACAAGGACACATATGTATCAATGTTAACACTTAGGTAATGAGGTGGTATTGTATGTTATAAAATGTAGGTACTCACATAGTTCAGAACTAAGGTATATACATACACATTACATAAGGACACATAAGTTATAATGTTAACACTCAGGTGACGGGATGATATTGTATGTTATAAAATGTAGTTACTAACATAGTTCAGACTAGTTAAGAACATAGTTAAGAACTAACGTAAATACTCACACATTACATAAGGACACATATGTATCAATGTTAACACTCAGGTGACGGGATGGTATTGTATGTTATAAAATGTAGGTACTCACATAGTTCAGAACTAACGTAAATACTTACACATTACATAAGGACACATATGTATCAATGTTAACACTCAGGTGACAGGATGGTATTGTATGTTATAAAATGTAGGTACTCACATATTTCAGAACTAACGTAAATACTCACACATTACACAAGGACATATATGTATTAATGTTAACACTCAGGTGACGGGATGGAATTGTATGTTATAAAATGTAGGTACTCACATAGTTCAGAACTAACGTAAATACTCACACATTACATAAGGACATATATGTATTAATGTTAACACTCAGGTGACGGGATGGTATTGTATGTTATAAAATGTAGGTACTCACATAGTTCAAAACTAACGTAAATACTCACACATTACATAAGGACATATATGTATTAATGTTAACACTCAGGTGACGGGATGGTATTGTATGTTATAAAATGTAGGTACTCACATAGTTCAGAACTAACGTAAATACTTACACATTACATAAGGACACATATGTATCAATGTTAACACTCAGGTGACGGGATGGTATTGTATGTTATAAAATGTAGGTACTAACGTAGTTCAGTCTAAGGTGAATACATACACATTACACAAGGACACATATGTATCAATGTTAACACTTAGGTAATGAGGTGGTATTGTATGTTATAAAATGTAGGTACTCACATAGTTCAGAACTAAGGTATATACATACACATTACATAAGGACACATAAGTTATAATGTTAACACTCAGGTGACGGGATGATATTGTATGTTATAAAATGTAGTTACTAACATAGTTCAGACTAGTTAAGAACATAGTTAAGAACTAACGTAAATACTCACACATTACATAAGGACACATATGTATCAATGTTAACACTCAGGTGACGGGATGGTATTGTATGTTATAAAATGTAGGTACTCACATAGTTCAGAACTAACGTAAATACTTACACATTACATAAGGACACATATGTATCAATGTTAACACTCAGGTGACAGGATGGTATTGTATGTTATAAAATGTAGGTACTCACATATTTCAGAACTAACGTAAATACTCACACATTACATAAGGACACATATGTATCAATGTTAACACTCAGGTGACGGGGTGGTGTTGTATGTTATAAAATGTAGGTACTCACATAGTTCAGAACTAACGTAAATACTCACACATTACATAAGGACATATATGTATTAATGTTAACACTCAGGTGACGGGGTGGTGTTGTATGTTATAAAATGTAGGTACTCACATAGTTCAGAACTAACGTAAATACTCACACATTACATAAGGACATATATGTATTAATGTTAACACTCAGGTGACGGGGTGGTGTTGTATGTTATAAAATGTAGGTACTCACATAGTTCAAAACTAACGTAAATACTCACACATTACATAAGGACATATATGTATTAATGTTAACACTCAGGTGACGGGATGGTATTGTATGTTATAAAATGTAGGTACTCACATAGTTCAGAACTAACGTAAATACTCACACATTACATAAGGACACATATGTATCAATGTTAACACTCAGGTGACGGGGTGGTGTTGAATGTTATAAAATGTAAGTACTTACAGAGTTCAGAACTAAGGTGAATATATACACATTACATAAGGACACATATGTATCAATGTTAACACTCAGGTAACGGGATGGTATTGTATGTTATAAAATGTAGGTACTAACATAGTTCAGAACTAAGGTGAATATATACACATTACACAAGGACACATATGTATCAATGTTAACACTCAGGTGACGGGATGGTATTGTATGTTATAAAATGTAGGTACTAACATAGTTCAGAACTAAGGTGAATACATACACATTACACAAGGACACATATGTATCAATGTTAACTCTCAGGTAACGGGATGGTATTATATGTTATAAAATGTAGGTACTAACATAGTTCAGAACTAAGGTGAATACATACACATTATATTAGGACACAAATGTTTCAATGTTAACACTCAGGTGACGTGGTGGTGTTGAATGTTATAAATGCAGGTACTAACATATTTCAGAACTAAGGTGAATATATACACATTACATAAGGACACATATGTATCAATGTTAACACTCAGGTAACGGGATGGTATTGTATGTTATAAAATGTAGGTACTAACATAGTTCAGAACTAAGGTGAATACATACACATTACACAAGGACACATATGTATCAATGTTAACACTGAGGTAACGGGGTGGTATTGTATGTTATAAAATGTAGGTACTAACATAGTTCAGAACTAAGGTGAATATATACACATTACATAAGTACACATATGTTATAATGTTATCACTCAGGTGACGGGATGATATTGTATGTTATAAAATGTAGTTACTAACATTGTTCAGACTAAGGTGAATACATAAACATTACAAAAGCACACATATGTATTAATGTCAACACTCAGGTAACGGGATGTTATTGTATGTTATAAAATAAAGGTACTAACATAGTTCAGAACTATGGTGAATATATACACATTACATAAGGACACATATGTATCAATGTTAACACTCAAGTAACGGGATGGTATTGTATGTTATAAAATGTAGGTACTCACATAGTTCAGAACTAACGTAAATACTCACACATTACATAAGGACACATATGTATCAATGTTAACACTCAGGTGACGGGGTGGAATTGTATGTTATAAAATGTAGGTACTCGCATAGTTCAGAACTAACGTAAATACTCACACATTACATAAGGACACATATGTATTAATGTTAACACTCAGGTGACGGGATGGTATTGTATGTTATAAAATGTAGGTACTCACATAGTTAAGAACTAACGTAAATACTCACACATTACATAAGGACACATATGTATCAATGTTAACACTCAGGTGACGGGATGGTATTGTATGTTATAAAATGTAGGTACTCACATAGTTAAGAACTAACGTAAATACTCACACATTACATAAGGACACATATGTATCAATGTTAACACTCAGGTGACGGGGTGGTGTTGAATGTTATAAAAATGTAAGTACTTATAGTGTTCAGAACTAAGGTGAATACATACACATTACATAAGGACACATATGTATCAATGTTAAAACTCAGGTGACGAGATGGTATTGTATGTTATAAAATGTAGGTACTCACATAGTTAAGAACTAACGTAAATACTCACACATTACATAAGGACACATATGTATCAATGTTAACACTCAGGTGACGGGATGGTATTGTATGTTATAAAATGTAGGTACTCACATAGTTCAAAACTAACGTAAATACTCACACATTACATAAGGACACATATGTATCAATGTTAACACTCAGGTGACGGGATGGTATTGTATGTTATAAAATGTAGGTACTCACATATTTCAGAACTAACGTAAATACTCACACATTACATAAGGACACATATGTATCAATGTTAACACTCAGGTGACGGGATGGTATTG
Organism: Stictocephala bisonia; assembly: GCA_035578905.1. NCBI lineage: Eukaryota > Metazoa > Arthropoda > Insecta > Hemiptera > Membracidae > Stictocephala > Stictocephala bisonia. The sequence goes on along the minus strand of JAQJVL010003214.1, from coordinate 37,677 downwards.
TATGTTATAAAATGTAGGTACTCACATAGTTCAGAACTAACGTAAATACTCACACATTACATAAGGACACATATGTTTCAATGTTAACACTCAGGTGACGGGGTGGTGTTGAATGTTATAAAAATGTAAGTACTTACAGTGTTCAGAACTAAGGTGAATACATACACATTACATAAGGACACATATGTATCAATGTTAAAACTCAGGTGACGAGATGGTATTGTATGTTATAAAATGTAGGTACTCACATAGTTAAGAACTAACGTAAATACTCACACATTACATAAGGATACATATGTATCAATGTTAACACTCAGGTGACGGGATTGTATTGTATGTTATAAAATGTAGGTACTCACATATTTCAGAACTAACGTAAATACTCACAGGTTACATAAGGACACATATGTATCAATGTTAACACTCAGGTGACGGGATGGTATTGTATGTTATAAAATGTAGGTACTGTACCGGGTCGTTTGGCCAGTACATTTCGTTTTTTTCTTCGTGGTCTGCCGGGCTGCCTGAGACCGCTCTGCCCGGCGATTCGCTTGCTTTGGTGGCCGTTGGCTCGGACTCGGTCGTTCCGTGTTCCAGCCTTTGTCTGTTAGGTTGGCCATCTTTTGGTTTTCTACGCCTAGAGGCTTCTAGACATGCTGGGCTAGAGACTCCAAAACTTTAGGGTCCTTGAGTGGGACGTTCTCCTCAGCCTGCCGTCCGGGGATGGTCAACCATCTTCACTGCCCGCCTGGCCTGGGGACCATGTGATTGAGCGAGCTCTGCCCTCTCTACTTCTTGGGGCTATATTCTTCAGTCCTCAGGTCAGTGCGTTCCATTTTGTTTCCCGGCGGCTGAGCTGGGGGTGTGGATGGTTATTTAAAAGAAAAAAAAAACTGAAATAAAAAGAAAAATAAAGGTGCCGAACTATTTAGTGTGGCCTAGGCCTAAACTTGAACAGTGATTTATGAAGCAGCCATGGGGACATTAATACTTATGTATATTTAAAATTTAAGAAAAAAAAGGAAAAAACTTATGTTAATTTTTATTGTTATTCATTTTAATTAGTTTATTCTGTTGTTATATTTTTGTAGAGTTTATATTTGTTAGGTCCCTATGGTTAAGTTATGTTATTATTTATTTATATGTTTAGGCCTAGTGATTGTTATTTATTTTTTTTTTAAGTGTATTAGGGGTGTTTGGAAGTGATTTTTTACTCGAACGGTACCGTGTTATATATTTTTTTTTTATTGTTTAATTTTTTAAACGTTCACCAAAAGGGGATTATTGTACTTTTGCTTAACTTCTAATTCGGAGCTGCCCAGGGATTCCGGCTTACTCCCTGGCCTCGGTGGAATCATGGGATGTGGGGCTAAATTGCCGGGGGTTATTTGGGGTTATCAAAATTGTTTCTAAATGTTCACTTTCAAATTGTTAATAAATTTCTTACGTTTTGGGTGTCTCAGGCTAAACTGCAGATAGGCCATGTAGTTGTTACTTTTGGTATTTGTAGCGTTAAGTGTTTTCGTAGCGTTAAGTGTTTTTGTAGCTGGTGTCATGTTCTTGTTATTTATTTAAGTGCGAATTCATATTGTGGCCTTCTGCCGTATTTTATTGAATAATATGTTGTTTAACTTGATAATAAAATTAGTTTTGCTCCGCTGCCGAGTGTTATTTTGATCCTCCAACTGCCACCCGTGATCCCATCGCTTGACTTGTTTTGAGCCATCCCCCAGTTGGCACGCTTTCCAGCTTTGGTGGGGGGGATGGGTCTCAGTACTCACATAGTTCAGAACTAACGTAAATACTCACACATTACATAAGGACACATATGTATCAATGTTAACACTCAGGTGACGGGATGGTATTGTATGTTATAAAATGTAGGTACTCACATAGTTCAGAACTAACGTAAATACTTACACATTACATAAGGACACATATGTATCAATGTTAACACTCAGGTGACGGGGTGGTGTTGAATGTTATAAAATGTAAGTACTTACAGAGTTAAGAACTAAGGTGAATACATACATATTACATAAGGACACATATGTATCAATGTTAACACTCAGGTGACGGGGTGGTGTTGAATGTTATAAAATGTAAGTACTTACAGAGTTCAGAACTAAGGTGAATACATACACATTACATAAGGACACATATGTATCAATTTTAACACTCAGGTGACGTGGTGGTGTTGAATGTTATAAAATGTAAGTACTTACAGAGTTCAGTCTAAGGTGAATACATACACATTACACAAGGACACATATGTATCAATGTTAACACTTAGGTAGCGGGGTGGTATTGTATGTTATAAAATGTAGGTACTAACATAGTTCAGAACTAAGGTGAATATATACACATTACATAAGGACACATATGTTATAATGTTATCACTCAGGTGACGGGATGATATTGTATGTTATAAAATGTAGTTACTAACATAGTTCAGACTAAGGTGAATACATACACATTACATATGGACACATATGTATCAATGTCAACACTCAGGTGACGGGATGATATTGTATGTTATAAAATGTAGTTACTAACATAGTGCAGACTGGGTGGGTCAATTCCACTGTACGTGTATGGGTGGGTGGGTGGGCCAATCCTACTGTACGTGTATGGGTTGGCGGGTGTCAATACCACTGTATGTGTATGGGTGGGCGGGTGGGTCAATACCACTGTACGTGTATGGTGGGTTTGTACCATGTGCAGCTCATTCATTACATTTAGTTGGGACATCAGCAGCAGTCTTGTAGTGAAGCTTGTTATTTTTATTTTTTTTGCCTCATCACAGTATGGGCGAAACGTCTGGTCATCTTATAAATAATGTAGATAGTACCTTGATGCGGTTGTCACCGGAAACTGTAGATTCTAGTTATGACACTGGCCACTTAAGCCTAAGTTCTAAGAAAAAAATACTTTTTTTAATTCCTCGGTAACAATTCTAGCTAATTACTGGAGCATCCTTGTATACTACTTAGCTTAAAGCTTCCATGTGATTGGTAGCTTTAGTTTAATCAAATCAGTAGATTTTGCCGAAGTGACATCAGTCTACTGCGCAGCCTCGCCGTGATACGGACCATCTGTTCTAGTTCTAGTTACCGTGCTACTGATGGGATGCATAGGCAGCCCCATCGTTTAAGTTTGATTGCAAATCCACTGTGCATTTCAGTGCAGTTTTTATTCAGTGTTTTCGTGTTAAGTGTTCAATATTGTAGTTATCGTATTATTTTAGCCTCACCGTAGGCTATTTTATTGAATTCGGTGTTTGGTTTGTTATTTAAGTAATTTTACTCTGAAATGTAGTTTGGTTTTTGGTAAGTTTTCTGGTCTGGCGTTGGAGTGTGGTACAACAAGATTTAATTAATCCTTATAATAACCAGTAACACATATGTTATAATGTTAACACTCAAGTAACGGGATGGTAATGTATGTTATAAAATGTAGGTACTAACATAGTTCAGAACTAAGGTGAATACATACACATTACATAAGGACTCATATGTATTAATGTCAACACTCAGGTAACGAGATGGTATTGTATGCTATAAAATGGAGGTACTGACATAGTTCAGACTTAGGTGAATACATACACAATACATAAGGACACATATGTTATAATGTTAACACTCAGGTAGATTTTTTTTTTAGATTTAGATTGAAAGGGGATGTACAGTTGGTCCAGCTAACCCCTGCAACGAAGCCTGGGGCTTTTTGTGCCAATCCCGGTGCCTAATCGTCGTAAAGCTGGCAATCCTTGACCAGGTCAAGGAGCTTTTTCACTAGATTAGTAATTTCCAACTGTCCCAGAGGTGAGTCTTCAAAAAGTACTCTTCTCCTGGCACCAAGAGCCTCACACTCCAGGACAATGTATTCTGCCGACGAGTCGTCCTCCCCACAGAGGCGACAGATGGGATCCTCCGTAAAGAGTCCCACTGTTCTTGGATGCCTCCGGAATTTGCCGTGACCGGTGATGAGTCCCACCACCAGCTTGACGTGCAATTTACTCAACCCAAGAAGTGGCTTTGTTAACTTCTGGGAAGGATTTCTGACAAGAACCTTGCCGAGTCTTTGCCCTGGGAACCGCCGCCATCTTTCAAGATGTCTGGCGCTGACCCAGTTTTTGATTGCTGTTTTGACAGCTGCAGCCGAAACACCGCAGGCCGGCTCAGGACCAATGAAGGGCTTGATAGCACCTTCCCTAGCCAAGGCATCGGCCTTCTCGTTGCCTTCTAATCCCCTATGTCCTAGGGATCCATTCCAGCAAGATCTGATTTCTTGAGCCCAGGATGCTGAGGGACTCCACACATTCCCAGATTAGACCAGACGAAACCTTCCAGGAGTCAAGAGCCCCTAAGGCCGCCTGACTGTCTGAGAGGATGTGGATATGTTTCCCGCAAACCCCTATCATAGTTTGCGCTGAACGTATGGCGACTTCAGCATGGAAAACGGTGCCATACGCTCCCAGGCTCGCGCTAGCGTTGGTCCTGGGGTCGCCAGTATAGACACCAAATCCAGCTCTGTTGCCCATTCTTGACCCGTCTGTGAACCATACAATTCGGTCGTGAGAAGAAACCGGGCTACTAACAGCATCCCAGTACTCCCTCGACCTGAAATCCACAGTATAGGATCTGGTGAAAAGATACTTAGTCCCAATGAAGTCAAAATTCATTGAGAGTACCTGGACTCCACACATTCCCAGACTAGACCAGACGAAACCTTCCAGGAGTCATGAGCCCCTAAGGCCACCTGACTGTCTGAGAGGATGTGGATATGTTTCCCGCAAACCCCTATCATAGTTTGCGCTGAACGTATGGCGACTTCAGCTTGGAAAACGGTGCCATACGCTCCCAGGCTCACGCTAGCGTTGGTCCTGGGGTCGCCAGTATAGACACCAAATCCAGCTCTGTTGACTATTCTTGACCCGTCTGTGAACCATACAATTCGGTCGTGAGAAGAAACCGGGCTACTAACAGCGTCCCAGTACTCCCTCGACCTGAAATCCACAGTATAGGGTCTGGTGAAAAGATACTTAGTCCCAATGAAGTCAAACTTCATTGAGAGTACCTCATCGTTTACTAGATTGACGACACAGGACCCCCTCCAGTGGTCAGTCAGTTGAAGCCGGTAAGCCGCCACCCGAGCCTCCAGGTTAAGAAGAACCTCCAGTGCAATTAAAGGGGTCGCCTAAAGGCCCCTGTCATGCACATGCAGGCAAGTCTTTGTTGGCTTGAAAGCCTACCCCGGACACGGTACGGCACGCGAGAGTGGATGTTTGGTAGGATAAGGAATTAATGGGATAGGAGTGCTCTCAGTATCGGGATCACTCTGAGAGCTGTGGGAAGGTACCCTCGTCCTTTCTCATCGGTTATGGGAAAGATGAGACCCCGGGCTTGGGACCGGTGCAGCGGAGTTAACACTCAGGTAACGGGATGGTATTGTATGTTATAAAATGTAGGTACTAACATAGTTCAGAACTAAGGTGAATACATACACATTACATATGGACACATATGTATTAATGTCAACACTCAGGTAACGAGATGGTATTGTATGTTATAAAATGGAGGTACTAACATAGTTCAGAACTAAGGTGAATACATACACATTACATAAGGACACATATGTATTAATGTTAACACTCAGATGACGGGGTGGTGTTGTATGTTATAAAATGTAGGTACTAACATAGTTAAGAAATAAGGTGAATACATACATATGACATAAGGACACATATGCAACCGTTCTAGTCTGTGCTTTTTTCCACCTTATTATTGAACAAAAAAATGTATTTAGTAACATATTTCATGGCAATTTATTACATATATTTTCTCTTTGTAGTATCTGTGTAACATTTTTTATACAAAGCTGAAAATTAAAGTTCAACTAAAAAAAAAAATAAAAAAATAGTTATTAGTAATATGCTTCTCATTAAATTGCAATTTTTTCCTATTTATAATGTATTCCTTGTAATATTGTACATTTAATATTTAAGGTTATTTTATAATTACTTTACTACTCACATAAGTTCATGCGTATCCTCTGACGTCACAGGCTGACTACTTTCCAGGTAGTAATTCCATTATCAACGATGCCTCTAAATGTCTTAACTATGTTTTATTCAAAAGAAACAATTGTTAAACTTACAAATAATTGACTTGGTACTCAGTTAATTTAAATCAGCTGTATACATTTGATAAACAGTGAAAACTAGTTGAAATTTCGGTAGTTTTTTGTTCTGACAGAAATAAAAAATACTAAAACTTATATTAAAATTGTTAAACTCATATGTCGTAACACACAATCAAACAATAAAAACAATAGTACGGTTAGAGTGTCTATAGGCCTCTTGATTTCTAATAATTTTTGCTCCGACAGTGGACAAATAATACTAATATACTGATAATAGTAACAGTTTAAATAATATGTTATATTATAAGACATTTATAAAAAGTCTAGTTTAGACAAATTTTTAATATATTAACTAAGGTATTGCTTGGCTCAGTTTTGGTGTATGGAACTAACAAATGCCATTTTTTCAATTATATCCCCGATGTAGTAGAAGGGCTAATTGATTATTTTCAATTTTTTAATTTACTATATTCTTAATTTTCCTGCCTAAATAAGTATAGGTCATTAGGCATATGTAATTAGTTAAGGAGTTTTACTTTTATAAAGCTTCTTAGCTTAATATACTTTTAAAAATATGAATTCTTTATGTAGTGGGGCTAAATATCTACACGTAAGTAAATAAATTTCTGAATAAATCACGAGATATTTCTTTAAACAATGTGTTAACGTAATTATAAAAGAACAGAAAAAAAAACTCCATTTACATGTAGTTGTTATTTCCTAAAATGTTATTTTATTCTTTATAAATATGTAAACTTACCAATTTTAGGTAACACATCAACATTTAGCATTTAGAGATATATAAACGATAGTTTTTAAATACATTTAATAATAAATACTTTATTTTATTTGAATGAAGTCCCATATTTATTAGTACAATGTTTCAAATGTATACCTTTTATGAACAAACATAAGAAATTAATGATCAATGAATACTATTTTTACAACAATTGCTAATTAATATCTGAATTTAAGTAATCTTATATGCAGCTACAGTCCTAATTAGGTGTTTTGCTCACTAAACATTTCTGACTAATTCAAAGTACCATCATATATATATAATTAATTTTGAACTCTCGAGAAGTACACTTTGATCTTTCGAACAAACACTCCTTCACATGCAAACTGTTTGTTTCACTTTCAAGTGAGCATTCAACTTGACAGGTGTATTCAATATACGTGCTTCAACCTAAATTGGAATAATTGTATTAATATGAATAGCAGTCAATTATACTGGTAACATTAACAAAACAGTTTCACATAGTCGTATAAAATTAAAAAGTTCGAGATACATTTTTGATAGACGGCCCAATCCAGGAGTATCCATTAAATGGATCAAAATTTTGTCAAACTTAGATTTTTAAATATCCACTGTTTGTCAAACACGTGGCTTATATCTTTACTGTTTTATTCCCTGTGTGTACAATGATTATTACTGGAATCTTATGAATGTAATATATCAAAATGTAAGTATTTCATGTACAGACACAATTAATATCGGTTTTCTAAAATATAAATACTAAACAAAACGTGTTATTTTATTCTATGTTATCGAATTTGTTCTAACTAAATCGAATAAGTTTACAGAGTCTATATATTTGAGTGAAAAATACGTTATTATTTATGGGCTATTTCGTTCTCGAACTCGTCACTCAAAGAAGCATTGTGAGATTTATTATGCTTCGAAATTTAAAATATCTCTGAACATATATAATCACTTTCATTAAATCCAAAGTGTCACATCATTAAATCATCACCAACATAGGTGGGTGGACGTATTTTCCCTTTTAGTGGGTGGGAAAGTGTTTTTCTTTTTTATGTTGATTATTTTTCTAAACTAAGCAAAATATTTATTGACACTATTTATGTAGACAATATTTGCTATTTGCAAAGCCCATGAATTAAACAAGCATATAAAGCGTATTAAAATAAAAATTATAATGTCAGACGTCCGTTGAAGTATACATTAAAAAATATCTGTAGTCATCCATAACCTTAAGAAATTAATTCCTTACGTGCTTTTGTCGAGTTAACTCGATGGCATCTGCGCGTTAAATAATGGCCGCTGACGAGTCAACTTTTGACTCGATTCATTTCATTGAATGGCGAGTTGACTCGACGAAGTTTACTTTTTCGCTGCTAGATGGTGTATGCATATAGTAGTCTAACTCGGAGTATTTCTGCAATTGACGACAGCTGTTTTTATTCCATTTGTATTTCCACTTCCTTGACCGCCTTTCCTAGTTAGGAGCCCGCTTTTGCGACCCGGTGAACAGTTTGTGATTATTTACATCGTATTGTTTATATGAGTGAACTGTAATTATTATTGTGCTTGTGTATATTGTATTATTTTATTACATATAATTATTATTCTTTTATTTTGTGTAATTGTGGTTGCTGGTTTTTATTAAATTGTAGTTGGATTTTTAGTGTAGTGGAATATTGAGAAATCAACAAAATTGTACGTTTTTCTCATTTGAATAGTTTTTCTCATTTTATTAGCAGTTTTAGTTGTTTTTAAATATAAAAAATCAGATTAGAAAATAAAAATAAGCAATTAAAAAACCTAAAATTTAAAAATTCGTTAAGGGGATAAAAACAACTAATATGTGTTACACATTTGACAATATTTGTGATTAATGCATCTGGAATGTACTTTATATAACATCTAGGACAATCATGTTTACAAGTTTATTTTTTGAATTAAATACTATTTAATACATTTTACTATTGTTACACATCTTACAAGCTATTGATAAAAAACTATATATCAATTTTATAAAATCAATACTTTACTTCAATGTATACTTAATTAAAAAGGATCCCAGTTTTATAGATCTAAAATATAAAACTTGGCTATAAAGAGTGCAATGAATCGTAATCTATAAATAATTCAATAATAGTGTTTAGCATAAGGACTATAATTTGATCTTAGAGTTTCCTTGTTTTATCATCATGTTATACAATAATGGAAAAGATTACATGTAATCACATTAGTTCTGAACTATGTTAGTACCTACATTTTATAACATACAATACCACCCCGTTACCTGAGTGTTAATATTAATACATATGTGTTATTCGACTTGGACTAACTTCCAGGAGAGTTTGCCAGTTCCAAGTTTGTAGACTCCAGATGTTACTCCAAGTAAATACGTTATTACTGGGATAATATTCTGTTTGACACGTTTATCAATGAAGTGGTGTATTGAGTATGTTGAAAGTAAAACTTACAGGTTGCACTCTCTTAAAAAGCTTCATATTTGCTAAATGTATACAAATGTTTTAAAACGCTATTGAAATAATTTTTAAAAATTCGCAAGACACATTTATGAATATTAATTTTCCTGCAAACAAATATATTAAATATATTTGTAAAGATAAAACCCTAGATCAAAACAAATTATAATTTAAGTTTGGAAGAGTGTGTATGATAACTTATAAATATATATACATATATTTGAACTCTGTGCCATTAATGCTAACAGCCACTTACAAGATAGTATTGAATACAATATAATTGACAAATACGTTTAGATTATATTTTATTAAGCATGTGGTGTACGTTACATTTATGATAATACTAATATGCTGTTTTGTAATGATTATAAGGGACAAATTATATGAGACAAATAAATCCTTAATCACCCCTCAAATTATAAAAAGTAATTTTTTTATTTTAATTTGTATTCATGATTGTTGGTTAAATTACGTATAACTGCTATGTTTAAAAAGGCAATTAGTAATATCCTACTGATATATTTTATTTTTGTTTAATTCTATAGAAACTATCATTAATTTAATGAACAGGGTGTTTCAGAGCACCCATCTCAAATGTCTATGAAGCAGATGGCCTTCTATAGAGGTTTGGTTTTAACTTTTACCCCACTAATTCGACCTCAAATAATTCAATGAAATTATTTTCACCTCTGTAGGATTTTAGGGTGGACCCAAAAAAGATGGCCTCACGTTCGAACCTCATATTTTCAAAAGCAAGTATGGTTTAATGTGGTACTTCATTTTAAATGTTTTTGTGCCCCAAACACTTTGGTAGAGAAAATTGTATTTTCTTTGTTCGTTTCAAATTGGCAGCCTAAATTCTACTGAAAAAAATTGTTTTTGCCTTTTATTATCACACCTATTTTACACATCCATTTTGAAATTAAATAATTTTTTTAATATTCAGTGATACTACCTTTCAAACGATAATATGCTTGTCCCTTATTTAAAACTGTTTACTACCCCAATACAATTTTTAATATTTTGAAATCACGAAAATATCCTTAACCAAAATATTTCAATAGTAAGGTAGGTCTACCAGCATATCAATCTAAAGGTTATGCAAAACTGAACAAATTTCATATTTAAAGTGAACTAATTTTGTAAAATCTGTACTACTGCTATTATATTTTTCACAATTATGATTGACAAATATTAATCATCGATTATAAATTTGTAAAAGTTTTGGCCCAGATACAACCCGACTTATTCATAAGTACAAGCGTCTTTAAACTACCTTTAAAGATCTTAACTTTCATAAAAAGAATGTTTCATGATTTAAAATAATAACTCTATAACAAATAAAGAAAAGCTATATTCCTTTCCACCATAAAATCCACGTTAATCAATAAAACTATTCATACAACATTGATATTCGAAATGGGAAACAAATTATCTATCAGGATATTCATGATGACATTCACAATTATAATATTTATAGTTGTTCAACTGCAAGCCAGAGAGATTCTTTTTAGAAGCTAATATTATTTATTACTATACTGTTTCTTAGAATATTTTTTTACCAGACATTTTATCTTATACAGTGAAATTAGATACCCTAAAAATTTTAAATTTCCTCATGACTAAAATGGAAAAAATATTAACAAAACACCACCTATTATAACATATAGAATATTAATGGAATAATATAAATATATTGAGAAAGGAATTATTGTATTTGAGTAGCACAACAATATCAGACGCAAACTATAACAAATGTAATGATATAGACAAAACTAAACAATAAATAACCTTTTACAAAATCACAGGTTTATTATTGTTTATTATTTACGCTCACAATACTTATACATAACATTTCAAAATATGAGATGAGTAATGTTAGGACCAAAAAAATCAATTGTGAGGGATGAAGTTTTCTTACAGAAAAAGTCTGCAGTAAATATTAAATATCCACGTTAAAAATATTGAAATAAAAGCTTTTTTGTTATGGTTCAATTGTGTTATATATCAAACAATCCGCCCTTACACCTGCAGTGTATTGAACCACCTACCCTCATATACACGTATAGTGGTAATGACTCACCCATCTATACACGTACAGTGGTATGATCCACCCATCCCCTATACATGTAAAGTGGTATTGACCCACCCACCCGTCCATACACGTATAGTGGTATTGACTTACCCATCCGTCCATACACGTACAGTGGTAATGACCCTCTCGCCCACCCATACATGTACATTGGTATTGACCCTCCTGCCTACCCATACATGTACAGTAGTATTGACCCTCTCTCCCACCCATACATGTACAGTGGTATTAACCCTCTCGCCCACCCATACAGGTGCAATTTTCCTTAACAGATGCAACCTCAATGTTTCTGTACGTGTATTGCCGTCTTTACCCACCCACCCATACACGTACAGTGGTATTGACCCTCTCGCCCACCCATACAGGTACAGTGTTATAGACCCTCCCATCCGCCCATACATGTACAGTTGTATGGACCCACCCACCCCATATACACGTAAAGCGGTATTGACCCACTTACCCCCCAAACACGTAAAGCGGTAACAACCCGTACCAATGTACATGCAAGGGTGGGCACCCACTTGGGTTTAAACGTATTAAATTTAATACATCTGTTCATTATATTTTTTTTATAGTGTCTTCTTAAAGTGAGCAGTTTAAAAAAATAAAATTAAACTCAAATCATTTTAAACAAACAATTCAATTTTTCATAAAGTCATAATATCTTAGCAATTCAAAATTGATTTAAACAAAAAACAAATAATACATTGATATTACAACATATTGAAAAATTATTCATACTATATGAATAAGGAAATAATAAATGTAATGTTATAGATTACGAATGAGAAAATAGTAAACATATGGAGAATAACAGTAATAATAATCATAATACGACAACAATCTAAAAGTAATCTAAAGACAAAATAAAATGTAATTATAACTGCTTCTACTTTCTAGTTTATTAATTGATATTTTTTAAATGAAAATATATCCTGAAATATAGCATAAATTAGATCCAATTTTTACAGTCTTAAAACATTTGACGCGTTAAATCCAAAACGTTTATCGAGATTGAGACCGTTTAGGAAGATTAAATTTCCATGGAGTTCCTCTGGGATCAATGGAAGTACAGCTTGGGGAAATGTGGAGAATATTGTATGGGGGGGAGGGGGAGGCTGCAAGAGTAAACGATTTTTAAACTACTACTGGAACCAGATATACGCATTGGACATCAACTCTTTAACTGTATGATGTCAATGGTATTAACGGAATCTGTTAAACTATTCCTAAGCCAATAGTAATAGAAAAACTATCATTTATGTATGCCATAATATTTATTCATTTTACTTTTAAATTTAGTTATATCTAAAATATTCAATTACTAATATAGATTGTATATACTTTTTACATTTAAAACAGTAAAATGGTTTTAAATGTTTGTATCCAACTTAAATACCTAAAAAAATGTATATAACATTAAACTTAATATGTTATATAGTAAAACGGAACAGTATACCATTTTCATTCATTGCTAATAGATAACAACACCCGTTAAATAACATTTATAAACTTTTTAATAATATTGGGCCAAATATTATTGTCATTATTATTAAGGCTTTCTACCTACATTAAATAAATTAAAATAAAATTTACATGTTCATGTTCTTAACTATATTATTTATTCTCGTACTTTAAACTGTTTTACGTATATAAATTGTTTTATACATATTATTACTATTCTACATTATTTATTAAATCATTAATACAATTATTAAATATTATTTTATTTCTGCTTAAAAACATAACAAAGATTTGTTCAATGATCTAGTTACATTAAAAATTGATGAATACTCTGATCTTGTGATATACCGTATTGGCCTACCCAGACAAAATATCAATGTGAAAAATTAACAGCTAAAATATGCGTTGTATGCAAGTTGAAACAAAGCATTTATCAGCTGTTAAATACAAAGCTACAATGTTAATTGTAATATATTTCACTGCTGCTTGATAAAACTCTTACCTATATCATAATATTTATATAGTTTATATGTGTTACTAGGGGACACCCTTCACGCTTTGTGTGCCAATCTCGACTCTCGCTGCCTTCGATACACCTTGGCCTTCGGCCTCACCATGTGCATTTGACTGCAAATAGTAACAGATTATCTGTATAACGTAAAATCACAATATTAACTTTATCAACAGTATGTCACTTACACTAACTGTGCTGCTACCTATTTATTAGTATAGGGTATTTCTTAGCCTATTTAAAACATGTTTACTTTATTTTTTAGTTTAACAGATGCAGATTAAACTCCTTGCATCAATAGGGTAATGTCAAACGTACCAAACAAACATGTTTATTTATTTACAAAACATCTTATAATAATTTACTAAAATCAACTCTATATTATTCTTACGGAAGAAAGGAACTTTTGAGGGGCTGTTTAATCCCCTTATGAATGGAATTTTAAATAATCCTTTATTAGTGGCTCCCTTCGATACTAAATCTCTCTTCCTTTAAAATATCCTGAACGTAAGTTCGGTGGCTTCTGAGAGATTTCGTGATTAGTAAGTGAGTCAGTCAATGGTATTTGACTAATATATATATATATATATATATATATATATATATATATATATATACACAAGTCAAAATATCATATATATTACTCCATGCGTTATGTAATCATAAATTTACTTCAATCGGTACTAATTTTACTTTATGAATACTTTCAATGTATTTTTTGTGCGGTTTTGCATTACGTTTTATAATACATTCAAGCTACTTTATAGGCGATGAGGTAAATACGGGATAGTCGTCATAACAATAACGTAGAGTTACAAAATATTTCAACTTAAATAAATATAAGAAATGACAAAACTACCACTTATTCCCTTTTACTCTCAGATAAGCATTTTTTCTTAAAAAAAAAAAAAAAAAAAAAAAAAAAAAACACAGCTCGTTGATCATTTAGTGATTTATTGTGTTTCTAGATCACAATATTAGGATTAGTTTATCCTTGAAAATATAGGGGAGAAAGTCTCATAGAGTCTCATTTTTAAAAATCTCATAGAAAAGTCTCATAGAGGAGTAAAGGATTTTATTTTGTAAAAAGGTCGTATTGTGTTTTAGAGCACGGAAGAAGTTTTTATTACGTAGGTTATAGCTGACGGTATATTGTTTAGGAAAGGTTTAAATACTTGTTGGAAAGTAACGACAGTGTTTTTTAAACATAAATACACGGAATTTTCAGTACATTTCATTGTACAAATACACATTTACTTGAAACGTAAATTAACATCGCATGGATTATCCTAATACATTTTGTTATGTGAATAACCCTTTTGTTTTACAAGACTCTGCTTCTAATACTGCTACCCCATAGAATAAATGGGGTACTATAAAATCAAAAAATCTGTAATAAGAATCTATTTATTAGTAAACTCTGCAAGTATTCTTATAATTATAATACCACTATTAACCTTACTTCAAACTTTATCAAGGTGAGTGACAAAATTTATTCGAGAATCGATTATAGCACCAGGAAAATTGATGACGTGACAAAATTCAATGACAACTGTTATTATTGAAACATTTTCTGAATTCCCAATGTAAAGTTCAGGGTAAAACCCAATTTTACTTGGGTAAGAAACCAGATTATTCTCATCCAGCCTTTGTTAAGCTTGAACATCTACACTTTTCCGGGAATCATTATCTACGTCCAGAAATGTATCACATACATAAAAACAGAACTAGGTAAAACGAATTCTTTGTGGCAAGTTGTTAATTTATAAATTAAATCAGAAAAATGATCAGCCCTATAACAGTCCAATAAAGTACACCAGTAGTTACCTCTTCAGACATATATCTCTTCAGATCTTCATAATAAACCATATATCTCTTCAGGGGTTCATAATAAACCACTGTTATAAATGGAAGGAAGCCTTTTAAAACATATTGCTTTCTACTCAGAAGGAAGGTTAAACTCCACTTAAAGGCTTTGCCCATAACTTCAAGACGGTGAAATTTTTCAATTAAGTAATGATTTGTTATTCACAATAACAAAAGATTTGTGTAGATCAAACAATATTCCTAATACTCGTTTTTGGCAAGGAAGGCTTTTGAAGTGTTTGAAACATTTGTATGTAGGTCATAAAGTTAGAAATATTACTGTCATTAAAAGTACTCTAAACTCTAATTTTGGGAGGTAAATCATCTAGTAGAGTTAACAGTTTTACATTAGTTATATGAGATTTGTGATTCGAAATCCCTATAATTACAACTTCTTTATTCATATTATAAGGAATAATATAACAAAATATAATATCAATAAGAAGCTTGGAACTAAAAGTATATATTGTAAGAAGTGACTGTTTGGTGCAAGCCCAAAGAAATCATTAAACCCCAATGTTTCTTTGATGAACTCTTAGACACAGATAAAACGATGTTTAAGTCTTCAGTAATAGGTTAAGCTTGGTGACTTGTACAAGGCAAATTTAAGTTGTTAAATTAATATTTATTCATTTTGTTTTATTAGCCTCCAGAACTGTTATATTATAGAAATAATACTGGTTAAATTACCTTTTTTCCTGTCAACAGTTCTTCAAACATAATCTGCTATGTACATTTCGAAGCATAGAGCTTAATCATCAGGCTTTCCAAAAACGTCACTATTTACATTACACTAAACATTAAAAACATTTAAAATATAAACTATAAACATTTAAACATATTAACATAGCACATTTGCCGGCCGGCGATAGACACCACAACTCTGTGAATTGGTGTCTATATTTTAAATGTTTTTAATGTTTAGTGTAATGTAAATAGTGACGTTTTTGGAAAGCCTGATGATGAAGCTCTATGCTTCGAAATGTCCATAGCAGATTATGTTTGAAGAACTGTTGACAGGAAAAAAGGTAATTTAACCAGTATTATTTCAATTAATATATCAATAACCTCCCTCCATTAAATTATAAGGCGGTCTGTATATAGATATAAGAAAATAACAAACACTCTACAAGTAAAAAGTAACAGCAACTGATTATACAGTTCCCTTCACCTTAAAATGTACTAACGTTAACGACTTTGAGTGGTAGATTCTCAGTAATAAAAATACAACGACCACCGTTATCTATATTGGAGCTACTAAAACCAGAAGTCAAAACGTAGCCAGACATGGAAAATAAATTGATATATATGTATTTCAGGAAATGCTCGAACTCAACTCATCGGAATTTAAATAAACTTGTTGTACAGTTTTATATTACGTTTTATA
This sequence comes from Stictocephala bisonia, assembly GCA_035578905.1. Taxonomy (NCBI): domain Eukaryota; kingdom Metazoa; phylum Arthropoda; class Insecta; order Hemiptera; family Membracidae; genus Stictocephala; species Stictocephala bisonia. The sequence continues at coordinate 20,973 of JAQJVL010003214.1, read as the reverse complement.
ATACATTCAAATTACTTTTATAAAGTTTGTGATAATTTAATAGCTAAGATCAACATAATAACAACAACGAAAAAAACAATTACAGCTTTTAAGATCCAAATAATCAACATTATTACATCAAATTTCAAAACTTTACTAAGTTACATTTTGGTACAAACTTATATCATGTCTCACTTTACCGTCGATACATGACCGTATGTAAGCGTATCAGTTCGCCTGACGATGATCTACATAAACACGGAGAGCTGTTTTGGATGATTGTACGACAATATTAAAAATCAATTTTGTAATCGTTTTTTTTTTTTCAACAACATTTGTAATATTATGGGTTTTTAAAAATATTTGATTCACATGATTAAATTAAAATCCACCCAATTTTGTATTTTAACTGCTGGATTCATTCACCCACACGTGTACAGTGTAGTGGTATATTGTACAAAATAATTTTATTGTGTTTGTAGTGTTAATACTGCAAACCTTTTTTTTATAAGATTATGTAACACTCGCGATTTTATGATAATTGTTCTATGATAGTAAAAGGTTTTCAAAAATTTATTTGTTTGGATCAACATTTCAAAAACATTACTTAAAACAGTATGTTTAGTAAATTTTTTTAAGATAAACTCATATTTGAATTCTTTTTTTCACATAACGTTTGTAAATAATGTGATTTCAATTAATATTTTCAGTTTTACTCTAACTCAATTTTTATATGTGTAATTGTGAATTAAATCAGTCATCACTACAAAAGTACAGTTATTGAGCCTGTTTATATTTAAAATATGCGCACTTTTAGGATGCGTATTTTTATTGTTTTTGATTCTAATACAGTGTGCCTGCCTTTACAAAAGGCTTTCTACTTTCTTTACGTAATTATAACTGCAATTAAAAGTTAGATTTACTACTTGCTTATAAATTAACTAAGTTTTTATTAATTATTTGTAATATACATAAAAAGTTACTGTTTACTTGCTCTTTTATTTGGATTGAGGAATAACGATAAAGAAAGTATGACCACTTTCAGCCTTATAAAAGATAAATATGTAAATAATTCAAAATTATAATTATTTTGAATTCCTTTGTGAATACCTAGTATTAGTCAGTTGAGAGGCACTAAAAACACATACAGTGGGACATTACGTAGTGGATGTTCAATTTACACCAAAGCAAGTTAGGCTTGTCAAAGCATTGCCTCGGGAAAGCAGGGAGAGTAACGTTATATTGTCTCTGTTGCTTCCAGTCTACATCTTGTCTCAACTGAACGAACTTGTATTGTATGAGAAATATTATGATGACATTAATTTTCCTTAAAAAAATAATAGCAGCTGTTTCGTGATAATCAACGTATTATAACCAGCTCTTTTTCAAGGTCATATAAAATATCTACTATGAGACAAAATAGATGTATTATATTGCTTTTTGAGGTTTAATAAATAAGAACTAGCCAACAATAAGAATATACCACTGTCAAATTAGGTTCATTTACAAAAAGTTCACTATTTGAACTTGTACCTTTCTGCCATTATGTGTTACTAAAAGGCTTCATTGTTAACAGCATTTTAATTTCTTTCTACATTTCAAGCTTAACTTATAACTAATTGAAGTAGAAGGCAAACAGCGACTTAACGCCGCCCCATGATGATTTTTCGCCAAATGAAGAGTCGAGGGTGGGGGAAGGTCACGTGACCTTAATCGATATTTAATGGGCTGTGATTTGATTTTGATTGACTTTGATTTGATTTTGATTGATTTTTAATGGGCTTTGATTTGATTTTGATTGACTTTGATTTGATTTTTAGTGGGCTTTGATTTGATTTTGATTGACCTTAATCGATTTTTAGTGGGCTTTGATTTGATTTTGATTGACCTTAACCGATTTTTAGTGGGCTTTGATTTGATTTTGATTGACTTTGATTTGATTTTGATTGACTTTGATTTGATTTTGATTGACTTTGATGGCGGCGGCCACCTGCCGGACCCAAGCGTTATTGATTGTTTCGGAGAGTGGGGAAGCCACCTGCCGGATCCAAGCGTTATTGATTGTTTCGGAGAATACCCTCGGGGGTTTCCGGAAATTGTCGGGAACCTTCGGCAATCGTCGAGGCCCTGTGTAAGCAGACCGGTCGGCGATCAGTTGTCGGCGAGCCTTCGAGCGTCAAGTACTATTCTCTCCTTACTCTCTGATTCCTGCCTGCGCAGAACTTCTCTGTTGGTGAGTACTTAGAAAATATACGGTCGGTGTTAGAGACAGGCCTTGAGTCCTTGTGATTCGGCCAGTTTTAAACACCGATCAGTCTTTTAGCAAACTTTGCAAGGCTAAAGTTTGCTAAAGGACTCGCGGGGGATTCCGTGAGAGTGGTGGGACGCACTCTCGGCCAACTTCGACTTGGCAGCGGATACCCGGGTGGGGCCAGCGTGTGACGCACTGGCTTTTCCTCATAAGGCAACTGCCGTTAGGAGTCGTCACTAGGTTTCCTTAGCTTGCTTTTACACTCCCCAGTGCCGTGTTAGAACACCGATGTGTCTAACACTGAGCCACTTTCTGGTCTTGTAAATTTTTCCTCATGATAAATAACAATTTCAATATACAGACATGAACTTTGACGCTTTCGTACAGAATCAGTCATACGTCTGAAACATAACCTCACTTTTTGAAACTTTATTAATTGTACTCTCTAGGAACATAACCTAACTTATCTTACCTTCACCAAGATATTGAAAAACATTTTCTACAGAGTTTCTAGAATTATACATACCCGAGTAGATAGATATTGTAAGTTTAAGAGAACATAACCTCACTTTTTGAGACTTTATTAATTGTACTCTCTAGGAACATAACCTAACTTATCTTACCTTCACCAAGATATTGAAAAACATTTTCTACAGACATTTCTAGTATTATACATACCCGAGTAGATAGATATTGTAAGTTTAAGAGAACATAACCTCACTTTTTGAGACTTTATTAATTGTACTCTCTAGGAATATAACCTAACTTATCTTACCTTCACCAAGATATTGAAAAACATTTTCTACAGAGTTTCTAGAATTATACATACCCGAGTAGATATTTATTGTAAGTTTAAGAGAACATAACCTCACTTTTTGAGACTTTATTAATTGTACTCTCTAGGAACATAACCTAACTTATCTTACCTTCACCAAGATATTGAAAAACATTTTCTACAGACATTTCTAGTATTATACATACCCGAGTAGATAGATATTGTAAGTTTAAGAGAACATACCCTCACTTTTTGAGACTTTATTAATTGTACTCTCTAGGAACATAACCTAACTTATCTTATCTTCACCAAGATATTGAAAAACATTTTCTACAGACATTTCTAGTATTATACATACCCGAGTAGATAGATATTGTAAGTTTAAGAGAACATAACCTCACTTTTTGAGACTTTATTAATTGTACTCTCTAGGAACATAACCTAACTTATCTTATCTTCACCAAGATATTGAAAAACATTTTCTACAGACATTTCTAGTATTATACATACCCGAGTAGATAGATATTGTAAGTTTAAGAGATCATAACCTCACTTTTTGAGACTTTATTAATTGTACTCTCTAGGAACATAACCTCACATTTTAGAACTTAGCAGACCCTAAATGTACTATGTTCAATTCTTTTGTAATTCCTCAAGTAGACAAATTACTAACATAACCTCACTTACGATCTAAAATATAGTAGGATCTTTGTTATTTTTTTTGATTAACGTAGTAGCATCTAATGAAATAATATTTTGATTCACGTAGTAGTAATATATATATATTACGATGGTTTCAGGTCAAACCTCATTCAGTCTCAGACTTTTGAACGAGACACATCTAGCAGCTCCGCTATTTACAACGCATCTATTGCAACCGTATAAGTATACATAACCTATAAATTAATTTTACTCTCTAGGAATATAACCTAACTTATCTTACCTTCACCAAGATATTGAAAAACATTTTCTACAGAGTTTCTAGTATTATACATACCCGAGTAGATAGATATTGAGAGTTTTACCAAAGTTATTACATAACCTCAATTTTTGAGACTTTATTAATTTTACTCTCTAGGAACATAACCTAACTTATCTTACCTTTACCAAGATATTGAAAAACATTTTCTACAGAGTTTCTAGTATTATACATACCCGAGTAGATAGATATTGAGAGTTTTACGATATTGTGTTTAATTTGTTGCAGATCAGCCAACCTTACAAAAACCTGCTACCACCCTATCACTTGACATCGTCTACCCACGGCAACCGCACCCATCTAATACATGTAAGCCCTTATATATCATTACTGTAGTAGTAGTACCCCTAAGCAAACTTTAGACTTAGACTACCGTTCTCTTTACGGTATTTGCAAAGATTACCTTAATGATCATGTTACTAACACAAATTTTCCTTCTGTTTCAGATCATCATGAACCCCAACCAGACCAAATGCCCCAGATGCAGCAAGACCATGTCTAAGGCAAACATAGCTCGGCACCTCAAGAGCTGCACCGGGCCTACAACAACCCGGGAGCCTCAACGTCCCTGTCCGGCTTGCGGAGTAATGATCACTCTCTCCCACCGCAGCCGGCACCTCAAGAAGTGTAGCCCCGCTCACCTCAAGAGGAAAGCAGACGAGCCAGCCCCCTCCACTTCCAAGGTTGCTCGTTTTGAGGTCGACCCCCAACCGTCGACCAGCACTTCCATCATTGATACCGTCTGCTCAACCATCGTATCGGCATACAATACGGTCAAGGTAGCAGTAGATCATCTGATTGGAGGAAAGCAGCTCCGTATCGAAGAGATCGAGAAGGCGTTCCGGGGCAGGATGAAGACCTACTCCGTCGTCAATCGGCCCGGCATTAAGGATCCAGCTGGATTCCTCCGACAAGCCAGAGAGCTAATCATGGCGAAGATTGCAGAAAACTTGAATGCAGAGAACATCAAGACGCAATTAGTTTTCATCGCCGAGTATAAGAAGCCAGTAGGCGATAACGATGAGAGGAAGGAGATGAACTTCAAGACCAAGAACGCCATCATCCTTCCCACCACCAACATTGTGAACTATCTGGAGGACGCCGAGGGGAAGATTCTAAAGGAAATGGACGAGTTCTACGCCAAGGGATCCGGGTGGACTTTGGCTAAAATTATCGGATTGGAGCATAGAATCAACAACTACAAGCCTCTTCGTGGATCAACATACTGTGAACTACCAAAGAAAATTGCAGCTAAACACGCCGTGCTCAATATTAATAACAACGACAACAAGTGTTTCATGTGGTCTGTGCTAGCCGCACTTCACCCTATTTACTGGAAAGACCATCCTCATCGCGTTCAACACTATCTACCCTATGAGCACGACTTTAACCAATTCCTTCAAGGCATCACATTTCCCATCAGCCTCGACCACGTCAAGTTATTTGAGAAGAGGTCTGGGATCTCCATCAATGTCTACGCCTACGATGAAAAGTTCGTAGTGTACCCGCTGCTGGTCACGGATAGGGAGCATCAGAAACACATCGACCTGCTGTATATAAAGGACAAGAACAACGCCCACTACTGCCTAATTTGAGATCTCGCCAGATTAGCTCGCCGGCAAATTACAAACTACCAACACAGAACATGGATATGCCGTAGGTGTCTACAGCACTATGAAAGAGAAGATCTGCTCAACCATCACAAGGAGGACTGCAACGACCAAGAAGCTGTTAGGATTGAAATGCCTAAACAGGGCAGCAAAATCAAGTTCGACGAAGGGAATAGAACGATGAGAGTACCCTTCGCTGGATACGCCGACTTCGAATGCATGCTGACCGCCATTGAGGAGGAGAATGAAAGGATGGACGAGGATGGAGCAGCAAAATCATATACCAAGCAGTATCAGAAGCATGAGGCTGTAAGTTTCTGCTACTATATTGTCTACGCTGATGATCACTACGGAGAACCTGTGAAATACTTTGGATCCGATGCAGCACAAGTTTTTGTCGACAGTCTGTTCAGAGAGTCGAAGACAATTGCTCACCTATACTCTTCTGCAGCGGCAAAACCGATGGACCTAACTCCAGAAGATCTCACTACCATCTCCAACTCTACAATCTGCAATATTTGCGAGAAGCCTTTTACTGACCCGGAAGACTACAAAGTCAGAGACCACGACTATCTTACTGGAAAATTCAGAGGCATCGCTCACAACACCTGCAATCTCAAGTTCCGCAAACCTAATTTTATTCCAATCTTCATCCACAACTTGAGCGGCTATGACACACATCTTTTCATAAAAATGTTCGGACTCAATGACGAAACGATTAGCGTCATCCCCAATAACGAGGAGCGATACATTTCCTACACCGTAGAGATTGAGGGAGGAGTAAAACTACGGTTCCTTGATTCTTGCCGCTTTATGATGTCCAGCCTCGACTCACTGGCGAAGAACTTAACGACACCACAATTCCGCGAAACATCAAAATTCTACTCTGGAGAGAAACTACAACTACTCATCAAGAAGGGTATCTACCCCTACGACCATATGGACTCCTTGGAAAAATATCAGCTCACCAACCTACCAGAAAAGAAGGACTTTTACAACAGGCTAAACAAGATGGATATCATAGATGCAGAACACGAACACGCTCAGACAGTATGGAACACATTCAAAATCTCCAACATGGAAGAATACACTCTCCTGTACAACCAGACGGACGTTCTGCTTTTGGCGGACATCATGGAGAACTTTAGAGACGTTTGTATGAACACCTACAAGCTCGACCCAGCATGGTATTTCACCGCTCCCGGACTGGCATGGAGTGCAATGCTTAAAACTACAAGAGTTGAACTGGATCTGTTGACCGACAATGAAATGCGGCTGATGATCGCCCGAGGTATTCGAGGAGGAATGTCCCAGTGTTCCAACCGTTATGCAAAGGCAAACAACCCCTATATGGAGGATTATGACATGGACAGGTCTACTACTTACCTCACATATCTCGACGCCAATAATTTATATGGATGGGCTATGAGCCAGCCTATGCCTCATGCAGACTTTCTATGGGTGCACGATCCTGAAAACATCGACATCATGAGCATACCGGATGACGCTCCTAGAGGCTATATCTTCGAAGTGGATCTAGAGTACCCTCGAGAGCTGCACGACACCCATTCGGACTATCCATTGGCACCAGAGCAGCGCATTCCTCTAGGCTCCAAGAACATGAAACTCCTACTCACCCTCTTCAACAAGGAGAAATATGTTATTCACTACCGAAACCTAAAACAGTACATCTCCCTTGGCATGCGGGTGAAGAAAATCCATAGAGCTGTCAGCTTTATGCAGAGTACTTGGCTAAAGGCTTACATCGATTTAAACACCAACATGAGAATAAGAGCAACAAACGAATTTGAGAAAGACTTTTATAAGCTGATGAACAACTCAGTCTTCGGTAAAACTATGGAAAACATACTAAACAGAGTGGATATCCGCCTCGCAACCAAGGAAACACAAGCTGATAAGTGGATGGCGCAGCCTAATTTCAAGAGCCGTACTATATTCACAGAGCACCTGGCTGCAGTCCATATGAGTAAGACACGTCTGTTCTTCAATAAGGCTATATACGTAGGCATGAGCATCCTGGACGTTTCTAAGTTGTTGATGTATGAGTTTCACTACAATGTGATCAAGAAGAAATATGGTGAAAAAGCGCAACTCCAGTATACTGACACAGACTCGCTTACATATACATGATTGAAACAGGTGACTGGTATAAAGACATGAAGGAGATGATTCATCTATTCGACACCAGCGATTACTCCGACCCCAACCGTTTTGACATTCCAAGAGTTAATAAAAAAGTGTTGGGTGTGATGAAGGATGAGCTTAGCGGACGTATAATGTTTGAGTACGTGGGGCTACGCTCTAAAATGTACGCTAGCCGGTCTGAAAACGGAGAAGCTATGAAGGCAAAAGGAGTAAAAAAATCTGTAGTAAAGAATGAACTAGAGTTTTCTGACTATAAAGAGTGCCTCGATAAATTCTGTCTCCTCTACAGTACTGTGGATGTTACGTTGGATGACGCTTTGGAGAGAAATGAAAAGTATAAATCCTGCAAAGTGAATAGAAAAATGAATCTAATTAGGAGTCGCCGCCATGAACTGTACAGCATAGAGCAAAATAAAATAGCGCTTTCAGCCTACGATGATAAGCGTTTCATTTTGGAAGGAGGAATAAAGACCCTGCCATGGGGACATTATTCCATCGACGAAGAAGCGATGATTGACCGAGCCGTCTTAGACGCGCTGATGGTGGAGTAAGGAGACGGATGGGAGCACAAGAGTGCAGGAGGTAGCAAATAGAGGAAGGTCGGCTACCACTTTCCGCAGCGGGGAGGGGCTGCGGAATCCCGTAAAAGCAATGACCGAAATGTATTGATTGTGTCGGAGAATACCTTCGGGGGTTTCCGGAGATTGTCGGGAACCTTCGGCAATCGTCGAGGTCCTGTGTAAGCAGACCGGTTGGTGATCAGTTGTCTATGAGCCTTTGAGTGGCAAGTATATCATTTCTGCTCAAAATTTACTACGTTTTATACAACTGGTAGTAAAAAGAGAAATTGGATTAAAATGTATACAACAAGAAATGTATACGATACCATTATAGATAGAAGTTTCAAAGACAATTATGAAGGTGTATGTCTGAGTGTACAAAATCAATTCCACAGTGTTTTTTTCGAATTGTGCATTGCAAAAAGCTTACCGTTTAGCTGCTTTTTTGAATCAAGGTCAGAATTGCAGTGGTGGTGGGGATAAGGAAACGTATAAATATGAGAGCTCCTCACAAACAATGCATCAGTATTACTCAGAGCTCCGAGGAGACGACATCTAGTACAACAGCAAAGAAGCAGTTTGAAGATGGCATCGCAGCAGTCTATACAAACATTACTTGAACAGTTCAACGCAAACTCCAAGTCATCCGTACTACCAACAAAGCGTTGTTCAGAATTAAAGGAGCAGAAACATTACATCGTACATTAAATAAGAAAACTGGACACCTCTGTGGGAGATGCAATTCTGGTTACTTTAAGCGATGCACCATACAATTCTGGTGATGTGCCAAAATTTCAAGTTTTCCTACCAAAGCGTTTTGTTAATCTTTTACAGAACGAAAATCTGAGCAATATACAACCAGGGATGCTCTACTTGGAGTCACACGGAGTTAGTGGCCACAACTCTACAGAACTCTCTCTTCATATGCTGACATCTTTCTAGATCCAAGAGTACATGGAAGCATCATCACTCCAGTTTAGTTTTAAGCTTTAATTATTGTAAATATATTTGTAAATAAAGATGAAAAAAAAAATAAAAAAACCCTTCTTGCACAGAATGATTTGTTCTGTGCAAGAAGGTTTTTTTTTTTTTTTTTAAACACTCCTCGTGACCTTGACCTACTTTTGGGTTTCATAAATAAGGTGCTGTATTTACTATGCAGTTAGTAGCACCATGAGTGTTGATAAGTTCGGACGGTACGATCAAGTTGGTAAGAAAACATCTGGTTTGCAAGTATCGGATTTGTGAAAAATAACTGTTTATCATTATCTACAACCAAAAATTGTTATGATGCACAAAACAGGTGCGTTACAAATGTTTCTATTCCAAAACTACCAAACGATGCTGCTAATATGCAATACGTACAGAATTATAGTTTAGGAAGAACTTCTGACATGCACTACACGGTTGGAAACAAATTTATCAGAGATTTGCATGACCCTGTTTTATCTTCAGATGCTGCAACTATGAGCTTTGTTAAAAAAGTTCTTTAAGAAGAACTCATCCTGATGGTGACATCGATTTGGAGGGAAAATTGCTGAGAAACCTTGCACCTCCATCTTTACCCTCAGATGCTGTAAATCTAGACTACGTAACTAAGAATACACCTAAAATGTTTGATACACACTGGATGTTTTTTGATAAAAAGCTTAGCCATGTACAAGACCCGACTTATGACGGAGAAGCAGTAAACTTAAGAACCTTAAAGAGATACTTGGAATGGTATGTAAATCGTCATGGTGAACAGTTGAAACGATTGTCTTCAGCTGCATTTGATTACATTCATCGTTTTTCCGGACGCTCTGCTGAATTGGGTGTTACGAACACCAACTATTTGAACATGGAAGACATTCTAAATATAGAAATGTTATCAGAAGACAAAGACGAAAGGGACCAAGATATGGAAGGGAGTAGGAAAAGGAATAAATTGCTTCCCCCACCACATACCTAGTTGAGGGTATATATAGGAGTTGTACACCTACACCTAGTCACTCTGATTTGAAGACTCACCATTACAATGAACACCGACTTGAGAATAATTATGTTTCAAATTAGACTGTTAAGACCAGTATGGCGTTCCAGTGATGAGGAGAAACTTTCAGAAATGAGTCAAATTGCAGAAAAAGTGGAGGAAATAAAATTTAAAAAGAAATTTACAGAGACAGTTGAAAAAAGTTTTGGAGTACATTTTACTGGATGTATATTTGTCAAAAAAATTTGGAGAATTCCATCCGAATGTCATTGTTCCGAAATCAAGCTTTCTGAAGAAAGATTTATAAGACTTTTTAAAAGCTTGTTTTGGAAACCTAGTGAACGGGACACTTACAACAGACTGCTTGATATGCTGTATGGAGAGGATGACAACACATTACCGGAGATGGAATATCCAGTAGTAGATCTCACAGCTCCGTTAACTGAAGAAACAGAGATAAACTGAACGAGAGTAGTCAACACTGCGGTTTAGTTTTAAGATTTACTTTTGTAAATATTTATTTGTAAATAATGTTGGAAAAAAAAGAAAAATAAAAAAAAGAGAGAAAACACTTCTTGCACAGAACAATTTCTGGAAATAGAAAATTGTTCTGTGCAAGTTTTATACAGACATTGTAAAAAAAAAGTTTTTTTAAAAAACACTCCTCGTGACCTTGAAATCTGTGATGTAACTTGCAATGTTATAAAACGTTATATACACGAGTTTACTCAATTATTTAAAATAATAGAACCTAGCGAGTGCGGAGAAGAAACATACAACAGACTCATGGAGAAGATAACTAACTCTAAACTTTAGTTTTAAGTAGTATAAAGAATTCATTCCTCCCCACCACTTTACATAAACCCCCACCCCAAAGTAGGCTATATTTGTGGATCATACATCTACAACTAGTCACTCTGATTTGACATCTCGAGTAAAGAGGTTAACATAGCTAAGAAAAGATGAACACCAATTTGAAAGTAGTTATGTTTGAACTGAGATGTTTAAGACCAAAGTCGATATCAATTGACGAAGAGAAACTATCAGAAATGGGGCAAATAGCTGACAAAGTGGAGGAACTGGAGTTGGATGAATTTTGCAAATGCCATGAACTTAAACTTTATGAAGAAAAGTTTATTAGACTTTTTGAAAGCTTGAATTGGGAACCCTGTGAAGAGCACACCTACAAGAGATTGCTTGACAGACTGCATGGGAAAGATCGCTACATATTACCGGAGATTATAGACCTCACAGAAGAACCAGAGGTAAACTGAACGAGAGTAGTCAACACTACAGTTTAGTTTTAAGATTTACTTTTGTAACATATGTATTTGTAAAATATTTATTTGTAAATAAAGTTGGAAAAAAGAAAAAAAGAAAAAAAAGAGAGAGAAAAAACTTCTTGCACAGAACAATTTCTAGAAATAGAAATTGTTCTGTGCAAGAAGTTTTTTTTTTAAAAACACTCCTCGTGACCTTGAAATCTGTGACGTAATACTAAAGTGCGGGAGCTGACATCATCACCTATTATATCTGTTCCTTAATTTTTAAATAAAACGTGTATTGCGGGTTGTCTAGAGTGTTAAGTAGAGATTTGAGGATACCTAATGATAAGGTATTTTTAACGGAAGTATAGGTAGGTAACGATGTATGTTAAAGGAAGCCGTAGATGAGTACATTAAGGTAAGAGTGCATGTTAACAGTGTATTAAACAAAATATTGAGAAAAATTAAATAAAAAGTTAATTTAAATAGGTAGACTACCAGTGAATGTCAAATTATAAACAGATAATATAAAAAGAATTGCCCCTTCATTATTGTATAAATAATTAATTAAAAACGTGTATTGCAAGTAGCGCCTTCATGTTTTAGTAGGCAAGTTCCGCATTTCAAAACTGTATTGCGGGTAGCGTCTTCATTTTTTAAACATATAATTAATTAAAAGGTGTATTGGTAAGAGCGCATGGTAACAGTGTATTTATTAAACATTCAAAACAATTAAATTCAAAATTAATTTAAATAGGTAGGCTAACAGTACGTGTGAGAAAGATTACGTGTGAGGGAGGCAACCAATCAGAGCGTAGCATTTGGGTGTGCGCCAGACCGGTAGCCGACGGGTGAAGAGCGTACGAAGGTAGCCGACAGTCGTCGGAAGTACATGTATAAAAGACCACCATCTTTTTACATTTTATATAGTATAACGGAGGAAAGGTTAGGTTAGGAGTGTATTTTATATAGTATAAGAAGGAAAAGGCCGTCATCTTTGATCTGGTCACGTGACCGCTCTCGACCAATCAGAGGTCAGAAAAGTGAGGATGATTCGCCCATATATTATCTACTAACAGGAAAACAGAAAAACAGGAAAACAGAAAAACATGAAAACAGAAAAACAGGAAAACAGGAAAACAGGAAAACAGGAAAACAGGAAAACAGGAAAACAGAAAAACAGAAAAACAGAAAAACAGAAAAACAGAAAAACAGAAAAAGAGAAAAAGAGAAAAAGAGAAAAACAGAAAAACAAAAACAGTAAACAGAAAAACAAAAACAGAAAAACAGGAAAACAGAAAAACAGAAAAACAGAAAAACAGGAAAACAGAAAAACAGAAAAACAGAAAAAAAGAAAAACAGAAAAACAGAAAAACAGAAAAACAGAAAAACAGAAAAACAGAAAAACAGAAAAACAGAAAAACAGAAAAACAGAAAAACAGAAAAACAGAAAAACAGAAAAACAGAAAAACAGAAAAACAGAAAAACAGAAAAACAGAAAAACAGAAAAACAGAAAAACAGAAAAACAGAAAAACAGAAAAACAGAAAAACAGAAAAACAGAAAAACAGAAAAACAGAAAAACAGAAAAACAGAAAAACAGAAAAACAGAAAAACAGAAAAACAGAAAAACAGAAAAACAGAAAAACAGAAAAACAGAAAAACAGAAAAACAGAAAAACAGAAAAACAGAAAAACAGAAAAACAGAAAAACAGAAAAACAGAAAAACAGAAAAACAGAAAAACAGAAAAACAGAAAAACAGAAAAACAGAAAAACAGAAAAACAGAAAAACAGAAAAACAGAAAAACAGAAAAACAGAAAAACAGAAAAACAGAAAAACAGAAAAACAGAAAAACAGAAAAACAGAAAAACAGAAAAACAGAAAAACATAAAAACATAAAAACATAAACATAAAAACATAAAAACATAAAAACAAAACATAACCAGAGGGGATTCCGTAAGAAGATGGATGAGAGCACAAGAGTACAGGAGGTAGTAAATGGAAGAAGAAGGTCGGCTTTAGCGTCAGAGACGCATTCACTTTCCGCAGCGGGGAAAGGAATGCGCGTCAAAGTCTGTCCCATAGAGTATACATTTACTATAGAGTGTAAGAGAAAATAATGCATTTTATATAGTATAACAAGGCTAATAGTGTATTTTATATAGTATAACAAGGGAATTTGGAGGGAAATGTGAGGTTAGGAAAAGTGGGGTTAGAAAATTTGGCGGGAAACATGGGCGCCACCATCTTGGATGACGTCACAAAAAATGGACCCATCGGAGTATAGATTTACTATAGAGTATAAGAGAAAATAATGCATTTTATATAGTATAACTCTTTTGTTAGTTCCTTAGTATGATTGATCCATGTTTTTAACCCGGGTTTTATTAACCCACGTTGATTTAACCCAGATTTTATTAACCCACGTTGTGTTAATCCGGGTTTTATTAACCCACGTTGATTTAACCCGGGCTTCAATAACCCACGTTGTGCTAACCCGGGTTAGCCCAACCCAGACTGTAAATAGAGTGCATTTTGGCTAAGAGTACATTTTATATAGTATAACAAGGCTAATAGTGTATTTTATATAGTAAAAAATAGGATATTTGAGGGAAATGTGGGAAAAGTGAGGTTAGAAAATTTGGCGGGAAACATGGGCGCCGCCATCTTGGATCCGGCAGGTGGCTTCCCCACTCTCCGAAACAATCAATAACGCTTGGGTCCGGCAGGTGGCCGCCGCCATCAAAATCAATCAATATCAAATCAAAGTCAATCAAAATCAAATCAAAGCCCAATCAAAATCAAATCAAAGTCAATCAAAGTCAAATCAATGACAATCAAAATCAAATCAAAGTCAATCAAAATCAAATCACAGCCCATTAAATATCGATTAAGGTCACGTGACCTTCCCCCACCCTCGACTCTTCATTTGGCGAAAACTCATCATGGGGCGGCGTTAAGTCGCTGTTTGCCTTCTACTAATTGAAGGAACTAAATTTGCATTACAGAAAAAAACCAGGTATGTATTTATAGAGGTGTAAGATGTGCGCATGACCATGTAATGCTGTGTTGTAACGAGATAGGTAACAAGAGGTTAAATCATAGACTTACTAAAATATTACTAGTGAACAAATATCATTGAAAGTATGCAACAGCTGGTTGCGTTTAATTAGTTGTGTTGTTTGATGAGAAAAATATCAAGAAATACTTATTTCCGGGTTTATGCAAAGGAGATTTAATAAAACTAAGATATGATCATAGTTTGAAGAAATGTTATTTGTACTGTATATAACATTATTTTAGTTTAGATGACAACTACGATTCACTCAAAAAATGTGTATTCAATATTCATAATTTAAGAATATATTTCGTTGAAATGACTATTAAAAGTGTCCTACCATAGAGTAAAGCATTACTTAGAACAATTAGAGGAATATTTCAAAGGAAGTTTAAATATGTCTTGTATTGCCCAAATTTAATAGAACTTCTTGGAAAATGGAATTCAATATTTATTGTTCTATTTTAAACATTTAATTTCTTAATAAATTACTAAAAACTTTATGATTTAATATTAATTTCACTAATAAAGAGAAATGATCGTTCATAGTTGTGCAAAATGTGGTCTTTGAATCATGTCTCAGGGATATAATGGTAGCGACTAACTTGGTCTCTTAAGCCCTAATGAGTTTGTATGAAAATGTGTCTAGTGAGTAGGAGGACATCAATTAATTGACGTCAGCTGGTGCCTCATAATCCCAGCTAATGTCTCACCAACTTATTTTTTCCCATATCTGGATATTGTGACGTAATTGTAAGAAGACTGGTGAGTGCGGAGTTGTTGCTGGGTTAAGAAAGGAAGCCTTAAGCTCTCTTACTTAATGCTGGCATGGGATATAATAGTAGTTTAGCTGAGTAACCTTGCAAGGTCACGTGAAACATTCGTACGTGCATTGTGGGAGGATTTCAACCTATAGAGTTGCATCCCGTGCTTACTCAAGTCCAATGGTAAAATAACCAGCGATTTTTCAAATTCCGTCATTATGAACCAATGACTATGAAAGAAATAATGACTTGGGGGGGGGGGTGAATCTAAGGAGTCTTTATTTAGTCATCGCACTGTCAACATCTCTCTGAGTTTTGCCACTCTGTATTACTAAATTTGATTATTTAACTATTAAATTTTTGGATGTTCAGTTTTTCATTTGTTAAATATTTTTAGAAAGATGCTTGGTAACATTTAGTTCTTGAACTTATCTGTTAAAATTATACGTTATGCTCTAGATTATAATTTAAGTTGATATGTCGAGGTTCGATTTAAAGATCGTTATCAAGTGAAATCGATTAGCTATTACTTATGATATTGGAGTTAGTACCTTCAGGCAGAAGAAGGAAATGTTCAAGTCAAACTTTGGTAATAATGCCACAGACTACCAGCTGTTTTCACTTAATTATACACTCTCATAAACACAATGGGGAGATTGCTCTTTAATTTAAATCAGCATTATTTTTCTCCTTGTTTTTGTAAATAATGTTCAAAGAGGCAAACAAATAGGTTTTGTTAAAAAGTTATATAAGTTTGATATAATAAAATATACAATTAAATTATTAAATATTAAATGTATTATTATTTTAGTTATTAATTTCTGCTCTAGTTATCACTTACAGTTATGTAAGTAATATGTAATGTTGAATATGTAGGTTACTGTGGATTGTAAATATTTCAAAATGAACACAATAATTTATAGTTTAAATGTAAAGTTGGCAGTAACTTATGGCTTTTAAACCTAGGGTACTGTAGTAACCAAAGTAAATATTCGCATGTAAATAAACTTTTAATAATATATTATAAAGCCTTACGGTATCACAGTTTGTAATAAATAAACTGCTATGTTTATAATACCAACTCTGTTATTCCTAATATTTTTCTTTCTTTAGCTACGTTACTGTAATTACGACAATAAATCACTGACTACTATTAGTTATATTCAATTTTTCGTTTGACTCGATACAACAATTTAATGAGCTCTATAATAAACATTTCTTTTAATAAAATATCCTATGCATTAACAGTAATCTGTGAGTATATCTCAGACCTCCAATGAGAATTGTAAATAAAATAATTTAAATTATTTTAATATAAAGTATATTAAGAAAACACAATATAGTCATAAAACAAAGTATTTTTTTAGTATACCGGATTTTAGTATTGTTGAAAATATTTAAATTAATTATTATTATTTTTATTTTTGTATTACTTCTCTCTGCTAAAACCGAGATATAAATAGCAGTTGTATTACAAAGTTTTACTCTTACATTTAAGAAATATTCTGTGTGGTTTATTAGTATACCACACACACACAGAGAGTTAATTTCTATTTGTAATTTTATTTTGAAATCTTGGCAACCATAGCCACTACATATTTGTATATGTAAATAAAGAGTCGTTATGAATTACGATGCGGAAGAATATGATTACTTCCTCATTACTTCTGAAAAGTAGACATTTATTTCTTTGATAAATTTCTTCTCGTTTTAATACATTTTTATATGATATACTTATTTTAACATAGCTAAATATCTAACTCATTTCACTATAATTTATATATTATTCAGTGAACAAACACTTTTCTAGCGTGTTTTATAGAAAAGTAATTAAACTTTAACAAAAAAATTATAAGTGTTGATTTGAATCTCTATTAGTGTATTCTAAGTGATCTAATACTCAACATATTACAGATTTGCAAATTTTTCAGGAGTACCATAACTAAAATATATACACATAGCTAAAATGCACAAGGGGTATAAAATATTACAAATACTAACTAAGTACTTGTGAACCTAACACATGTGACATTAAATTTTATTTTTATTAGAGGTTTTTGCCAATACTAAGCAATTGTTAATAAAAATACCTATTACCTTTTGATATTGTTATTTTAAAAGTAATATAGATAATGTATATAAATTAATAAAACAATCATGACATTTAAACAGTTGGAAGTCAATACCCCAACTGGTTACAGTCGAAAACTCTCAACTGCAGGAACCTTACTGAATCACAATTGTGTATCCAAAGATGTTTGGATCCCCTGTGGAATGCTCTAGAGGAACTGCTGGAAGGAGGAAATGTCCATTATCTTTAATGAATTTATCAATGTAAAGGTTTACCTCAATTATTATTCCCCATTAGATTTTCATTTGTTGACAACAACTATTGTTCAATTATAAAGAATTAAATACAATACATTTATAAATGTTTAATTTCCCATTTGTTATAACATTTATAAATTTGTGGATACACGTTGTTTTAAAATCACTTCAGTGGAATATAAATATAATATAATATAATATAATAATAATAAATATATATAATATAATTAATATAATATATAATATAATATAATATAATATAATATAATATAACATTATAATATAATAAATATAATATAATGGAATATAAACTAAGGTTACAAATATATTGTGGGTGTCAGTGTTGGTTCAAGATGGAAGCCCTGAAGCAATCACCACCTATGAAGAGAGAAGCCTCACTTATATTGATATATGTATGCCTTACAACTTACCTACTTTCAAAGGCACAATGGTTAATTACTAAGACAATGTTAACGTTTATAAAATTCACATATCTTGAGAGTAGATTTAAAAACCAATTTGTAGAGTAAATTGTTCATAGAAAACGTTAGTATATATATATATATATATATATATATATATATATATATATATATATATATATATATATATATGTGTGTGTGTTAGATTTTTAACAAAAATTACTTTTAAAATCGTTTACTACAGTAAAAAACATAGTTCATAATTTTTTTCACTGTAAATATATATATTTTTCACTGTGTTGGTATAGGAGAAATAATATTAAAATGAGATCTTCCCGTAATATTCTCTCTTGGCTATGGATAGTGAAAGGCGTTTAGAGCAATTACTTATTAAATTAATTTAGTTTTGCTATAGCTTTACGCTTATATTAGTGACATTTTATATTTTACCATTTTAATTAAATTAAGTATATTCAAATTGATAATTGTAAAGGGATGTGTTCATATTCCAATAAAAACCCTTAATTTGATATATTTCATATTATTTGCCAATTCTCTTCTGTACATATTTTTGTGACATCTCAGGAACAATTCCTCTGATTATGTAAATAGTTAACATTTATTAAGTATAGAATGTCAAGCATATGATGTATGCTTAGTATTATTTTACTACACAATGGCTCAACTAAAAGCATTTTTTTTTTTTTAAGTTGTAGGCTGTAAATTTACCCGAGACTATTTTATAGGTACAATCTTTAGATGTCGGAATAGTGTCATTATATTTTGTTTGTATATTAAAGACAAATAATTTCATTTACAACTTCAAACTAACCCCTTAGTGAACATTGTTGTTTGTCCTTTGGTCCATTCCGAATATATGTTGAATAAAATCATTAATTGTTTCAAAAAGTACAAATTTGTCACTAAACAATGAGATAGTATGTTTAAATGCTTGTTATTTTTCAAAAAACCTTATCCAGTTTTCCGCCTTTTTTAAGACTTTATATGTATATGTAGGTTATGTTATTTTATACGTAATTTGCAGTTATTCTTAAATATTTTTAAAATACTAATCAAACTTATATACTCAACACACTTTGTATTTGTACTAAATCATACACCATCTTGAAAAATATATTTCAAATTTCAATAGTTACATAAAGGATTCAAAACCATATTAAGTCGTAATTTACCTCTTTGTTTATTTAAAAATGAACTTTATCCTGGACACCAGCTCTGTTACATGAACGACAAGCTGATTTATGTACGGGATATAATGGACAAGGCTCGACTGCATTCTAAAGTGGCGGTATCACACAAAGTAACATAGGCTTTATCAGTTGGTTAATCGGATGAATATGGTTATTACGGTTTTTTTGTGTCACAATCTGAGGGATGAAAATGAACTATTACTTTCATTTTGAAAAAAAAAATGAATTTACTTCTTGCAAAGAAGTATGTTCAACTTATAATTTATCTATATATTTTAAAATTATATTGCTGTATATATAAAAGGGCCGAGTGATTAGTTAACATTTTTACTGCTTAATGAATAAAAATGTTAGTTTAATGCTAATATATATGAATTGAATAATAAATATAATGAAGTACCCTTTTATTAATTTTTATAAAAATACATGACCGGTTTCGGCTCTTAGGCCATCTTCAGATAGTAAATAATATAACCTAAATAAATAAATAAATGAACAGTTATAAAAATAAAACAGACAAAAATAACATATTGCATTGCTGAACATATTCTCCAGTCAAATCACAGTTACCTAAATATAAATGAAAATGCTACAGTTTTAGAATACGAGAAGAAAGGAGAAAAATTTAATACCAAAGAAAATTTACACATATACGATTATAATGAACCAAAGAACATATTAAATACACAAATTAACATGAACAATCCTAAATATGAAAAATAAGAGACATTTTAAAACATAAGACTCAAAAGTAAAATTCAACTTACCCACACACTAAATTAATCATATTTCATGTTATTTTCATCTGTTTTATTTTTATTTTTATAATTGTTCATTTATTGTAGGTTATATTATTTACAATTTGAAGGTGGCCTTAGAGCCGAAACCGGTCATGTATATTTTTATAAAAATGAATAAAAGGGTACTTCATTATATTTATCAATCAGTATATTAAACTAGTAGTCCTAACGTGAACTAGCTTATACATATAAATATATATATATATATATCAACATATTTTCGGCCGTTTTTTTTAATAGTCCAAAATATGCTAAATTTAAACTAGGTTATAGAATAAGATACATTATAAATAAAATAATTATCTATAAACATTGGATAATCCAAAAAATAGTATATAGGATTACATTGCCCACAAATTTAACTATTCTAAAACTCAACTTACACAAATATTAGGCACATGTAAACAACATATATATTGGCTTTTTCTTTAAGTCTGAAGAATTATCCACTGTAAATTAGGTTTTGTCTAGATATGCCTCTGTATGAAATTCCAAACTGTACTGCCTATTTGAGACTTTTACTATGAGATTATATAAATTAGTCAATGAAAGAAAAGGTTAAAAAAGCTATTGATAAGTCAGTTTTGCAGCGAGACTAAAAAACAAAAATGCTTATTCTCTGCAAGCTAAATAATCTGCAAACTAAAAATCATTTCATATTTCTTTTTGGTGCAGTTCAATTAACGGAGAGTCATTGAACCTAGAGGCTCTTTGTCCACTTAGCTGTTTAAGTAAATATCCGTATTTATGAAAAGAAAATTTCGATTGAAAGTGTACGAAACATTAATAATCATTATGGAAAAACTGTCCCATTGGCCTCTTAGTGTCAAAA
>JAQJVL010003213.1:0-66757 GCA_035578905.1 Stictocephala bisonia | reverse complement strand
AAGATTTAAAAAAGCATTCATTAAAACAATTACTTAAAAGTATCTTAATGCAATGTATGGAATATATTTGCGTGTATGGAACAAATAACAAAATTATTTTGTAGTTAATAGACATTATGGTTTTGTATTTGGTTACAAAGCTTCTCACTATCCTCTTAATTTTCTACGTTACTTATGATACAAATATGTGTAAATTTCTATTGTAATGCTAATAGTTTGGAGGTCATTTTACGTAACATTCTAGGGCTGGGCTCAAACCTTATATTATAACCATATGTTAAACAATTAAGTCTTCAATTTATTAGTTAGTAAGTTAATAATAGATTTTCCTTGAAGAAAATTCATTTATCATCTATAAGAATAAATAAAACAGATTATAGTCTATAATAACTTTCCATCGTATAAAGAGACAATAAGTAATATTCGTCCAATTTTGACTGTCCAAAGTCTTATAGTTTTTAACGAACTCTAAACACCCAGTTCTTGTGTTTGGATTTTGTATTAATGTTTGTAACTGAATATGTATAGAATCTCATTTATACAGTATTAATGTTATATCTTCATCAGTTTTTGTTTAAAAATGTTTGTAATAAACGATTTTTTTTGTTTTCACTAAAATTTAAGAACTTAGTAAAATATTTTGAATCATAAAGTACATTTTTAAAAATAAGGTGTACATTCTTTGTAAAATAAGTAATATTTTATTATTTGAATTATTATTTTGAGCTAAAGACAGGACGTATTACAAAGTTTAACCATAGATACAAGCAAAGTTTCGACTTGTCGTACATAATATTAAACTATTCTATATCCATTACAAAGTTTCTGATGAGAGTACATTAATGCAGAATTCTACGAGTGTAGCTCAATGAAATTGTGATTAAGTCTTCTAAACGCGTTCTTGACTGTATTTTCCGTAAACACAGGGATTAAACATTTAGAGTTTAAGTAAAATATTTAATTAAATTATTTACTTAAATAAAATAAGTGTATGATTTAAGGATATATATTCTCATAATACCGAAGTTTCCTTAATAGTATATTAAGCAGTCAGAACCATTTATTAGCTGAATAATATATGTACATTTATGTAATAAATATATTCCAAATTTATACATTTCATAATAAAATCTACGTATATCCAATCGGCATTTTTTTTAGTATCTATAATTGAGTATACGTCAAAATTTTTACTTTAGGTATAGTTTAGAAGTTCTATAGCTGTTTTCTCTTCAATACATTTTTAACAGTAAATATTATAATTTTTAAATTCTAGATGCTTGTTTAAGAAAATAAAATACCTATGTAAACACAATTTTCTTACCAAACACGTAACAAAGGGGAAAACAACACAAACCCAATATCATGGAAGATTTATGCCTCCTAAAGGAAACGATATGTTACAGTTTTTATCCATATTTCATTAATATTGTTTGATATGGTTATAAATAGCCAAGCTGGTGAAATGTTTTTTGTTAATTCAATTTCGTTAACATATGTTGTTCAAAGTCCAATAGTAATGAGAATTTTTAACGCAAAATCTATTCTGATTGTTTAAAGTATATTTTAATTAATTCATTTTTATATCAACGAATAGGTGCAATTGCATACAAAAAATCTAATATTATTGTTAATATAAGGTATTTTATCATGGTCTTATGTGAGAAAAAATTATTAAGTTTACGCCCTTTATTATAAAAATAAGATATCTTATATATTTTTTCGTATGCAGTTTAATTGTAGTATTAACAACTATTCTAATATTTGTTGCATAAAAGAGGTTTATTTTATGTACCCGGTTGAATATTACAGTATTAACAACTACATGAGTGTTTATATTGTTAGGATCCATGCTATAAACAAAATATTATAAATGAATATTTTATAATATTACAAATTGTAATACATGGATAGTTTAAAATCGGTAATTTTTACAAATAACAGATCTTTAAAAACTAATCGACCAATTTGTTTTTATAAAAATAAGTGTTCTGAGATCTAGGAACAGAATGAGTGATGTTGAATCAGATGCACAGCTGTTGTTTTAGGCAAAGTGATTTCAGAAATGAATATTAATAGGCTTTTACAGAAAACACCATCTGCGAGTTTACACAAAAACCATCTGAATGTTTTCCACAATATAAATGTATAAACACATCCAATGATCTTAAAACTTGTCAAAGTATTCACACGGTGTGTATTAAGTTGCAATTTTATTTTATCATTTATATAAAATTATTTTTATTTTAATATTGTCATTATTTTAATAACAATAAACCCAATTGGTGGTGAACAAGATAAATAAAACAGCTAAGAGCTTAAAGCTTTTGACTGTTTGTTCAATATTTGTTAATGGTTTTGCAAAACAATAATTAACAGATTTTATTAAAAATGTTTTCATTTCAATTTAAATTGGTCTGATATTACGGTTTCATTGGATTTTAATCAATAGAGGCTGTTTGAATAGTTAATTTCTGGACTGTTCTAGAGCTTTAGTAAATCAAGTTCCTGTATGTATTTTAGAGGATTCATCAATGGTATATTTGTCACTGATTAATTATTTTGTTTTTATTGTATTAAGAATCAACATTTACAAATATAAAGTGCATGTACAATAAAGTGTCTCTTAAATGTATTTTTCTTATTGGATTCTGCATTATACAGTTTACTCAACTTATGTTGTTAAGCTGCTGTTGTTTTATATTTACATGCTGACAATGAGTATATATGATGTACATAATCACGTACATACATTATTCACATTATTAATAATGTAATTAAACCCAATTACAAGTTTAATATAAGCATGTTTATATTACTGATTTGTATTAAATTAAAAGAATTTGATAATACTATTTTTTGTTCACCAGGAAATATTATGGTGCATGACCTTGTTTATAAATAACTTCCCAATACATATATCACTAAAATGCAAAATTGTAACATACTTCTAAAATTTAAGTTTTTATATTATTTCCATATTATTGTCATATTTTTATGTGTAATTAGCTACCTTCAATATGATATTCCTACTCGACACATAGCGAGGGATAAAACAACAGAAACCCAATTTATGTGAAGATTTATACTTCCTACTGTAAACGATTTGTTACCTTTACAGGCCACTATGCGTTTTTCCTTGTTTTGTGGGTTTGGTAAATTGAAATTGTCTATTTTATAAATGTTTAATATATTCAGAAAAAACTATCCTAACTACGAACTATTCAAAATGTCTTATATATAAATGAACTATTAACTTTACAATACTAATGAGATATTTGGTATCCATGATTGCTCCAACTTTATTTTAAATAGTTTTGTTTTTTTATCTATATTTCATAGATTAAATCAAACTCTTTACAAAACACTCTAAGTTAAAAATTTCTGCTTAGAATTCGGTGTGTTTTTAAAATATATTCTTTTACATGAGATAAAGAAACTTTGCTTTAATATAGGATATTTCAAAATTAGTCAACTATGTTAAGAGAAAGTACTTAATATATATTAAGTAAATTATGTTAAGCAGTGATGGTTGCGATCTTGTAGACAATTGCAAAGAGGTCTACGATAATATTACGTATGATGATAATCTGGTTGTGGCTTCAGCTACGTCACCGACTATGAAGACAAGAAAACTGATACCGACTGAAATACGACAAGTTGACGCTAATAATGACTATAATCTTACAGTTACGATCATACAAAATACTATCTTGTAAGGTGATACCAAAGTGTTGCTACTGACTGTTTCATTTATTTAAACACATTAAACAGATTATAATATATTATAGGTTACTGACCAATACAAATTACAATAGTTAATAAATTTTATTCACTCTAGTTACCAGTCACTATTTTTACTAATTATTCAATTGTTATTTTAATTCGACGTTTTCACTTTCTATTAACATTCACTGTTTACAAATTATCACTCTTTTTTTAGAATTCAACACTACGGTTCCACTTGAGACTTTACACTAGTGAGCCAAAGGGTAGTTTTATAAGGTGCCACTTCAATCCAGAAGATTTGTAACATATTACCTGTAATGGCTCATAACGCATGCTAGGACATTCTTAAACCACTGTTTTAAAGTTGTAGATTGTGTTGTACTTTATTTTATAACGAATTGTGTTCGAGATTACGGTACTGTGAGCCTGTGTTGGGTTTTATTAATAAATAACACGAAGAATAAATACATTGAGAAATATTAGGGTTGTGGCTACTGAATAAGTTACAATTATTAGAATGATGGGGATGATAGAGATGGAGAGAAGATGCGAAGGGGAAAATACGAAGCTATGTTATTCGGTTAAGCAATGGACTTAGTTGTTTAGGGTGGTAGTGGTAGCTTCAATAGGTTAAGAAAGTGAAGATAAAAACTACTCCATTATCGATTGCGACATGGAAGTGATTGTGATAAAAATTATGAAAGCATTGAAGATTAACGCAACGACTGACAAAAAGTCAAGTAAGGTGACGATACTTATAAGTTAGGTACAGTTGACTATGTTAAAAACGTCTACGATATTATGATACCAATGAAAACGACAAGAACAATGGAAAAGACAACGGGGGTGAAATTTACGTTGTACACGTATAATGTGGCCGCATTTTTTGTAGTTTCAGTGATGACAAAGACATTTATCACTAAGATGAGATTTTATGTCACTATGATGATATCAATGTTGACAATGATATTGTGAGAGCAAAATTATAAATGTAATATATTGTTCCATTTAGTCTTTATATTTCCAACTGAGTACATATAAACATTACAAACTCGTTTCCCAACCTGCAACTACGTAGAGTTTGATAAAACAGATACGACAGTATTATTTTTATATTTAAAATAAAAATGAAGAGAGAGTAAATATATGGCAGTTGAAACAACAATCTTCTGCTGAAATACTCTTTTCAAAAGGCAGCAATATATTTTAACCATCTCTTTGTTACTATGGTGGGTGGGTGGGTGGGTCAATACCACTGTACGTGTATGGGTGGGTGGGTGGTCAATGCCACTGTACGTGTATGGGGCGGGTGGGTGGGTCAATACCACTGTACGTGTATGGGTGGGTGGGTGGGTCAATACCACTGTACGTGTATGGGCGTGTGGGTGGTTAGGTTAGGTTAGGTTAGGTTAGGTTAGGTTAGGTTAGCTACATGTTGACACTATATCATCCCTGTACATATGTATCTCTGGAGGAATAAACTGAATAACGTTTCAAACGGGCTATTAATAATTTGACGAGTTAAAATCCATTTTTATAATCAAAATTTAATTTTTACTCACCAAATAAATATTTGTGTTGGTGTAAATAAAAGCAAAATGTTTGTAATTACAATTCATACTGGTTTCACAAAAATTAATATGCATTTACCATTATCGTAACTAATTACATATGAATCAATATGTTTTAATTGAACTATTTGTAAGCAAAGAGAATCCGTATAATTTTAAAAGTTGACACTCGTTATTTATAACTGTAATAATTTATAAACGATGTGAATTAAGAGATAATAATTTCATAATATTGGTGTTATGAGTAAGTTAATATTTTGTTTAAGTTTCAAAAAGTCACCATTTTAATGTTGGCATAATTTGGGGAAACATACAAAATAATAAATAGATAATAGTGTTGATAAAATTACTCGTACAATTTTAATTCAGGTAATGATGTTAGAATTTAAGCTGTTAGAGTAAATACTAACGAAATTATAATAACAAGGCTATTGTATTGTTTTAATGCTGTTTACAATGAAATAGTGTTTAAGTTTGCTTTACAGAAACCAGATTGTGGCAAGTTCATACTTTATAAATTAGTTTCAGGAAGATTGTGTTTTGCGTAACATTAAGCACGTGTAACTTCGTTCCAGGTGGGAGCTTAAGGGTCTTAACTCATAATAACGGAGACTTGTTTACAAATGAGTTTTGTACAACTTATCTCAGAAGTGTCAGGAGAGAAACCTGTGTTATGGTACTGACGCCTGGTTATTAAACACATAATTTAAGTTTAAAATTTTATATTTTACTTCATACAATTCTAGATACATTAATTTACTGCCACACTCCAACACAACCGTTCTTATTCTTTTACGTTACTAACGTTGTACTAATTTATAAATGTATGCTAAATACGACATACGTCCAACCGGCATCGCTAAGAAGTTTCAGTTATTGTACATATATTATATAAATTAAACTACTTAATACATAGTTTAAACGTGATATAACTAATTTTCTCTGGAGTCAGCCTGTACCAGTAAAACACTGAGTGTGTATGTATTAAAACTTTGTTTTTCACAGGTACAGGTGCTAGGCTTAAAACAATATCCTCACCGCACCCGTGTCGAGAGGAAAAATACAAACGTAATGTCACAGATGATTTATACTTACTGACGGAAAGAAGATGCTACTGTTTTAGTCCGTTATTCATTTAACATTTTTCCCTGTTTTAATAATCGTTGAACTATCTTTTCCACAGAGGTTAAAAAAAAACCTTTGTTTATTTTCTTTACTTATTTCAGTGTTGAGCTAACAATTAATCTACATTTATCTGAACGAACAAATTACTTAAAATTTGTAACAATATTCTTACTAATTCAATATTGTATCAATGGCTTAGTAAAATTTCAAGTGTTATATGTACGAGGATGTCAGGTCATTTTACCATGCTCTTTTGTGAAAAAACTTTATATCTATTTATAATATTTTATCTTTATAAAAATCTTCTGTCATCCTTATAGACAATTTCAAATCTATATTTTCAATTGTATTCCCATATCCAGTATTTCCTGAAAATTCCGGCTATTTTATACGCAATTGTAAAGTAGTTAATATTTTTATCAGCCATATAATATTAGGCTTGTAAAGTTTGTAGTAAAAGAAATATATGATTGATAAAAGAAATATTTAATGTAAAAAGATTTTTTTGAGAAGGACCTTTAAGAATCACGAGGTTGATACTTAAGTAGTAATGTTCCACTTTAAACTTATATATTTATAATTACTATGTATGATTTTATTTAAAAAGTATATTCTGAATAAAAGTTTATATGTTTGTGAGATATAAATAATTACATTCTTAATTTTGAACCGATCAAAACAGTTGAAGTGCCAAATGTTTTATCACGTAACAAGTTGATATTTGTGTTTACAATTTGTCTTGTCTACTCTGACTATTTATTTAAGCATCAACCATTTTAAACAGCTGCCATTTTAAAACGAATAATATTTCAGTCTGAAGTCATTTAATATTTATGTTAAATGAAGCAAATATATTTTATCTGATTCTACAAAACTTCATGAATAAATATAACATAATTTTTGTGTACTTAGTCTTGTCAGTAATCCTATGAGTATTACTACATTAGAAATATAATTCCTACAATTTAAGGGAATAATTCAACTTTATGAAACAATACTTTTTATATGTTTTTAATTTGTTCAATCAGCTTTAAAAATTTTGAGTAGTTTTTTTAAGTTAAAATATTTAACTATGACAGTGAATGTGTAGAGTAATGTTTATGTTAACTTATTTTAATCGTGTAAATAAAAGCCCATTACAATGACATTTCTTTAGATTATTTTCTTTTGTGTATAATACACTAGAAATGAAAACTCGTAAATTCAAGTACTTAAAACGTATTACGTTGGGCTAGATTTTCTATTAAACCTTCCTCAAAAGGAAACCTTTATATACAATAAAAATAAGATAGATTTCCTCCTAAAAGATATTAATCTTAGTGTCTCTATTAGTCGTAAACTTTAATTAACTGTGTGGTAACAAATAATTTAAAAAAAATTCTGGTAGAAAAGTTATTTCTTTTTAGATATCCTTACATTTTTCTTATCTGAGTAGACACTGTTATATTCTTTCTGAGAAACGTATACCCACAAATACATATTCCATACATAAGTTGAACGTGAATGTTGAATTAACATCGTATATAACCAATTAAACTTACTAGGTTTTTGTTTTATTATGATATTTTTAGGCGAGTATTTATTCATACGAATGCTTTAAAATGGTTTAGATGTGTTTGAATGTCTCATGAAGTATAATTTCTTATAACTTGAATATCAAGAGGATTTCAATGAATTTAAATGTTGTATTGTTTACATCAGTATTCTGTATAAAACCACAGTAAAACCAGATAATATTTTATTTTACTGCATATTAAAGTTAAACTATTACGGGATATTTATGCTAAATATTATTCTTGCATTAGCACATCCCTCTAGCTACAAAACCCGTCTTCTCAAATCATATTGCACGAGATCATTAATCGTGTTCTCTACGATTGTTATTACTTCATAGCAATATAAATAGTCACTTTTTCTAGTATTTTTATTTACCTCAAATAGGGAAGTGTTATACTCTTACCGTGCATATTATTGTTAGTTAAATCCACCCCTTAAGTTTTTATAAAAATTAAAGTAATACATTACAATGGCGAAAACATAATAAATAACAAATAAACCGATAAAAACTGTTCGGAGCTCATTATGATTCATTTATTTGGAAAATTTAAGTATAACAAACATTTACCTAATTTTCACCTTTTCCCTAAATATACCAAACAAAGAGTTCACCATAATATCCTCAGGCACTTGGATGTTAGTTGTTTTTACTTACTCTCTCCACCAAGTTATTTATTTACACTGAGGCTGTTTTGTGTTTTGTTGGTCAAGTTTTGTTTTCTTTCTGAATATAATTAAGAGTTGTTCTAAAGAGGAAGCCTCAGCAAATATTTTCTTCTATTACTTTATTATTCTTCATTATTTTGTGGTACTTTATGTTATATAAGTGTGAATAGTAATACTACCAAAACTAGGACGTTACATTTAACTTATACTTGCAAATGTTAGTAACAGTGATGTCCTTATTATCCTTTATGGCTTATTTGTATTATATTCTCACACCACTTTTAACAAAATATGATTTGGCCGTTTTAGTGTTGCATTTGCTACCATTTATTATTCACACAACAGCACTCTCTGTTCTCTTTCATTTACATACATAGAATCTCCAACCCCAATGAGAAAAAATTAATAAAATCACTGTACCTATAACATTTACATTATTATTGCTTACGTAATGTACACTGACTTAATCGTAGTAATAAAGTGTTATATAATCCATGTTTGAGATTAGTTTGGTGAGTAGCAGATTTTTAATACAAACGATAACTTGATAGCTGACTTTATGAGAATGCATCAAAGTTACCTTTAAATTTTCCTGTAAATCTCTTTAATGTAACAAAATTTCGATAAATGTTCCATACTTTACGGAGAGCCAAAACATTACCAGTTCTATATTTTTAACAGCTTTATCGGTTAAAGTATTTCCTTTATGGTGGTATATTTGGAATATTGAAGGAACAACGTGTTACTAATAAAAATTCATCGATCCCTGATGCCTTCACAGCTGATTTAAAAAAATATATTTTGATAGTATAAACTATGAATGTATAGTTTCATTAAAAAAAAGTAATTGTGCTTTTAAATTAAATAAAATTGTGGACAAACTCAATATCAAAATTAAATTTAGCAATTTAGAATCAGATTAAATTCTGCTATCTTTCTGAAACTATTATTGATTGTGTGTATTTTAAATTAAATAAACCAATACCATTGTACTTGTATGGGTGGGTGGGAGTGTGTCAGTACCACTTACAATACCTATAGTACTTACAGTACCATACACATATGTAATGAGTTTGTTTGCTATTTAGCTTATTTTTCAAATGAAATTAACCTCTTAATCATTATTACAATGATTATGCATTCTAAACAGTCAATTCCATTTACATTCAAAATCAAGTTACTTGTGTTTTAAAATTTTATTCCAAGCTCTATGGAACCCAACATAATATATTTAAGTATCAAACAGTTTTAATAACCGTGCAAATATAGTTTTAACTCCTAATTAATAAACAAGAAAGCTTTGTTCAATTCCACCCAAAGCACTGCAAAGTTTGAAATGTTTAACTCGTTCTTTCCCTCAACTCAGTTGTACTGCCTCGAGTTTTTATGTTATTGGGCTTTCTCTTCTTTTTTTTATATTTAAAATGTTTGATCTTTTATGTATATTATATGTTTTTTGAGGCTTAGTATAAAGCCTTTGAGGATCAAGGTTAGTTGTGTATTGCAAACCTTTTTGTCTACATGTGTGTTTAAGATAGGGGTCATCGTATGTATTAGTGAACCGGAATCAATACGATGATGTTTAAAATTTTCTTTAAAAAAATTACATTAATAACTGTTATACATTCAATATAGTTTTCGAAATTCTATACATACAAATTGTTAGATTTTTTATTTATATTCATTTTAACATCAAAACAGAAATAAAAACTTTAATTTTAAAAGTGACTGATTTTTCTAGCCACACAATTTAAATAATGATATAAACAGTTTATGTTAATATGCAATATTTAATAACATTGTAAATCTGCTCATGTATTAACGTGCTTACGTGTAGGTTGTTTTTACACGGTCTTCTTAGTGACTTTATTTGGTTGCCACGGGGTATAAAATGCTCTTATACATCTTAGAACGTTAGTTATACCACACAAAATATTCTTTGGAATTTCAGTTAACTGAATCTTTAAATGAATAAAAAATTGTTTATCTATTTATAATTTGTTCCGTCCAAAAATATGTGATTTGCGTCTATCGTGTTAAAGTTCACCAATGATTTAAAAACTTGAAAAAGGTCATTAAAACGTGCAGGTATACGTGTATGCGAGGGTGCGTAGTACCACTACATTTATATGTACGACTGGGGAGTCAATATCATCGTACATGTACGGGTGAGTGGGACAATTTCACTTCAAATGCATTCAAAAATTAACTAAAATTTCGGGCACTTTAATTCAAACATTTTATTGGTCTCAAATAAAAATATTAATCTAAATTGAAAATATGTTAGCAGTTTCTAATTTTTCTAAATTCAAAAAGACTAACACTTTTTGAAGAATTAAAAATAATGTTATTATAAATTTACAAACTATGTTTCTTTAATGTTTCTAAAATAAACTAATATATTCACACAGAACAAGATATTTATTAATAAAGTAGTAATATCCTTCTGCACAAATGATTATTTAAATATGGTTAACATTATTTTAAATAAGAGAACTAGTATAAATGAATAGGTACAATTATTCGTGTAAACAAATATGGTGTTAAATAAATACTAAATCATGGTATTCACTAAACATGATAGAAATGTTTCCTAATAAGGAATACTTTTCGTGCTATTTCAATAATTGTATTTAGTAGTGATGTAAATTTAAAAGATTCTCCGTACCATTGATTATATAAACCTACAATAGATAAACCATCTAATAGGAATATTTGTGCTAGTAATTTTGTTAGTTTGTGTGGCCCGCAACCACAGCTGGTTTAAACTGCATTACATTTACATTGGACTACACTAGCGCTCCACAATGGACCACAAAAACAGCTGATATTTTGAGACTCAAAATTTAACATTGGATGGGAAATCTATTTGTTTATAAAATCAATGTCCGTACACAATGACCAAAGTAGGACGTAGTAATACTGTACAGCGCAGAATAGCTCTACTTAGATAAATGAGATATTTATATTGTCATGGCTGCAATTTTAAATTAAAAAGGATCAAAATGAAAATGTATACCTCCAAAGTTTTATTGTCTTCATTCATACTTAAATATATAACTGTATGGTGATGAGATACATAAATAATCCGTAATTTTAATAAAATAAACAAATAAACAAAATTTTCTGAAAGGTAAACTGAAAAACGTTTATCATTTTACAACCAATACTTTGTGTTTTGTTGTATACTATACATAAGTTAAGTTGTATTTTATTACCAATTCCATTATTCAAATTATACCAATTATTAATTCCATGTACATTAAAGAACACCAAAACGTTTAACAATGGTTAATCTTACAATGTATAGAACACCGGGGCATTATGAGATTTATCTAAAGTATGCAGGTCACAATAGGATAAAATGTGTCGTTCCATAAATGTTTAGGTACATACGATTATATACATTGTTAGTTGTAACAAGGAACTGTAACGTAAGGCTTACATAAAGGAAATACTTGGTAGTTATCGTAACAGTTTACTAGAAACGTTGGACACTAATACCATTTCATAAACAACCCTTTAAACATTTACCAAATTAATAGTGGGTTTTAACTTTAAACTATTTTATAGGAAATCATTTTAGTGCTACTAATGAATTGCAGTGACCAATTAACTTTTGACATAGCAATAAAAATGTAATACATAAATAATAACTCTGTTTAAAATTAGTTTTTTGAACAGTAAATTATACATACAGTATTCTTGATTAAGTATTTATAGTTATATTATTAAAAAGACATATTAAAACTAAAAATAATATTTATGTGGTCATACAATTAATGCTAATCTATATTGAAAACATGAACAAATATAGGATGGAGTGTAAAACATGTAATATACATTTGCATTTTATTAGTTCCAATATTGAAATATTATGCACGGCTGGTTGTGATCCCGTTTGATATATGAGTATAATAAAGGTCCAACATTTGATATGTATTTCGTTTATGCGATGTATTGACGAATCGCTACTATATCCAATACAGTATTCGTTAAATATATAATTTTTTTACACACCAAAATATGATATCAGAATTAATTTAACTGTAAAGCAATACTAGGAATGTTATGACTCTACATTTTTTACTGTATCTAACGAAACGCCTCAGGTTTGATTTAAATATTAAAAAAGCATTCATTAAAACAATTACTTAAAAGTATCTTAATGCAATGTATGGAATATATTTGCGTGTATGGAACAAATAACAAAATTATTTTGTAGTTAATAGACATTATGGTTTTGTATTTGGTTACAAAGCTTCTCACTATCCTCTTAATTTTCTACGTTACTTATGATACAAATATGTGTAAATTTCTATTGTAATGCTAATAATTTGGAGGCCATTTTACGTAACATTCTAGGGCTGGGCTCAAACCTTATATTATAACCATATGTTAAACAATAAAGTCTTCAATTTATTAGGTAGTAAGTTAATATTAGATTTTCCTTGAAGAAAATTCATTTATCATCTATAAGAATAAATAAAACAGATTATAGTCTATAATAACTTTCCATCGTATAAAGAGACAATAAGTAATATTCGTCCGATTTTGACTGTCCAAAGTCTTATAGTTTTTAACGAACTCTAAACACCCAGTTCTTGTGTTTGGATTTTGTATTAATGTTTGTAACTGAATATGTATAGAATCTCATTTATACAGTATTAATGTTATATCTTCATCAGTTTTTGTTTATTAAACTAAACGATTTTTTTTGTTTTAACTAAAATTTAAGAACTTAGTAAAATATTTTGCATCATAAGGTACAATTTTTAAAATAAGGTGTACATTCTTTGTAAAATAAGTAATCTTTTATTATTTGAATTATTATTTTGAGCTAAAGACAGGACGTATTACAAAGTTTAACCATAGATACAAGCAAAGTTTCGACTTGTCGTACATAATATTAAACTATTCTATATCCATTACAAAGTTTCTGATGAGAGTACATTAATGCAGAATTCTACGAGTGTAGCTCAATGAAATTGTGATTAAGTCTTCTAAACGCGTTCTTGACTGTATTTTCCGTAAACACAGGGATTAAACATTTCGAGTTTAAGTAAAATATTTAATTAAATTATTTACTTATTTAAAAATAAGTGTCTGATTTAAGGATATATATTCTCATAATACCTAAGTTTCCTTAATAGTATATTAAGCAGTCAGAACAATTTATTAGCTGAAATAATATGTACATTTATGTAATAAATATATTCCAAATTTATACATTTCATAATAAAGTCTACGTATATCCAATCGGCATTGTTTATTAGTATCTATAATTGCGTATACGTCAAAATATTTACTTTAGGTATAGTTTAGAAGTTCTATAGCTGTTTTCTCTTCAATACATTTGTAACAGTAAATATTATAATTTTTAAATTCTAAATGCTTGTTTAAGAAAATAAAATACCTATGTAAACACAATTTTCTTACCAAACACGTAGCAAAGGGGAAAACAACACAAACCCAATATCATGGAAGATTTATGCCTCCTAACGGAAACGATATGTTACTGTTTTTATCTATATTTCATTAATATTGTTTGACATGGTTATAAATAGCCAAGCTGGTGAAATGGTTTTTGTTAATTCAATTTCGTTAGCATATTTTGTTCTAAGTCCAATATTAATGAGCATTTTCTAACGCAAAATCTATTCTGATTGTTTAAAGTATATTTTAATTAATTCATTTTTATATCAACGAATAGGTGCAATTGCATACAAGAAATCTAATATTATTGTTAATATAAGGGTATTTTATCATGGTCTTGTGTGAGAAAAAAAATATTAAGTTTACGCCCCTTTAATATAAAAATAAGATATCTTATATATTTTTCGTATGCAGTTTAATTGTAGTATTAACAACTATTCTAATATTTGTTGCATAAAAGAGGTTTATTTTATGTACCCGGTTGAATATTACAGTATTAACAACTACATGATTGTTTATATTGTAAGGATCCATGCTATAAACAAAATATTATAAATGAATATTTTATAATATTACAAATTGTAATACATGGATAGTTTAAAATCGGTAATTTTTACAAAACACAGATCGTTAAAAACTAATCGACCAATTTGTTTTTATAAAAATAAGTGTTCTGAGATCTATGAACAGAATGAGTGATGTTGAATCAGATGCACAGCTGTTGTTTTAGGCAAAGTGATTTCAGAAATGAATATTAATAGGCTTTTACAGAAAACACCATCTGCCAGTTTACACAATATAAATGTATGAATACATCCAATGATCTTAAAACTTGTCAAAGTATTCACACGGTGTGTATTAAGTTGCAATTTTATTTTATCATTTATATAAAAGTATTTTTATGTTAATATTGTCATTATTTTAATAACAATAAACCCAATTGGTGGTGAACAAGATAAATAAAACAGCTAAGAGTTTAAAGCTTTTGACTGTTTGTTCAATCTTTGTTAATGGTTTTGCAAAACAATAATTAACGGATTTTATTAAACACTTTTCATTTCAATTTAAATTGGTCTGTTATTACGGTTTCATTGGATTTTAATCAATAGAGGCTGTTTGAATAGTTAATTTCTGGACTGTACTACAGCGTTAATAAAAACCATTCCTGTATGTATATCAGAGGATTCATTAATGGTATATTTGTCACTTATTAATTATTTTGTTTTTATGGTATTAATAATCAACATTTACAAATATAAAGTGGATGCACAATAAAGTGTTTCTTAAATGTATTTTTCTTATTGGAGTCTGCATTATACAGTTTACTCAACATATGTTGTTAAACTGCTGTTGTTTTTTATGTACATGCTGACAATGAGTATATATGATGTACATAATCACGTACATACATTATTCACGTTATTAATAATGTAATTAAACCCAATTACAAGTTTAATATAAGCATGTTTATATTACTGATTTATATTAAATTAAAAGAATTTGATAATACTATTTTTGGTTCACCAGGAAATATTATGGTGCGTGACTTTGTTTACAAATAACTTCCCAATACATATATCACTAAAATGCAAAATTGTAACGTACTTCTGAAATTTTAGTTTTTATATTATTTCCATATTATTGTCATATTTTTACGTGTATTCAGCTACCTTCAATATGATATTCCTACTGAACACAAAGCGAGGGATAAAACAACAGAAACCCAATTTATCTGAAGATTTATACTTCCTACCGTAATCGATTTGTTACCTTTACGGGCCACTATGCGTTTTTCCTTGCTTTGTGGTTTTGGTAAATTGAAATTGTCTATTTTATAAATGTTTAATATATTCAGAAAAAAACGATCCTAACTAAGAACTATTCAAAATGTCTGATAGATAAATGAACTATTATAATACACATGAGATATTTAGTATCCATGATTGTTCCAACTTTATGGTAAACATTTCTGTTTTTTATCTATATTTCGTAGATTATATCAAACTCTTTACAAAATACTCTTAGTTAAACGTTTAGAAATTTATATGTTTTTAAATCTATTTTTATACGTGTGATAAAGGAACTTTACTTTTAAAGCGGATATTTCAAAATAAGAAACATATTCTTGTTTTATTCTTGCAACAAAAGCACGGAGAATCTAACGAATAAAACTGGGATGGTAATTATTATCATGATATCAAAGAGGTTAATTATGTAAAGAGAAAGTACTTAACATATCTTATGTCAATTATGTTAAGCGGTAATAGTTACGATGTTGTAGACAACGGCAGAGGTCTATGATAATGCATGATGATAATCTCGGTTGTGGCTTCTACTACGTCACCGACTATTAAGAAAAGAAAACCGATACCGACTGAAATACGACAAGTTGACGCTAATAATGACTATAATCTTACAGTTACGATCATACAAAATACTATCTTATAAGGTGAAACCAAAGTGT
This sequence comes from Stictocephala bisonia, assembly GCA_035578905.1. Lineage (NCBI taxonomy): Eukaryota > Metazoa > Arthropoda > Insecta > Hemiptera > Membracidae > Stictocephala > Stictocephala bisonia. Next base: position 50,209 of record JAQJVL010003213.1, on the reverse strand, counting down.
TGCTACTGACTGTTTCATTTATTCAAACACAGTAAATAAATTATACGATATTATAGGTTACTGACCAATACAAATTACAGTAGTTAATAAATTTTATTCACTCTAGTTACCAGTCACTATTTTTACTAATTATTCAATTGTCATTTTAATTCGACGTTTTCACTTTCTATTAACATACACTGTTTACAAATTATCACTCTTCTTTTAGAAGTCAACACTACGGTTCCATTCGAACCTGTACACTAGTGAGCCTAAGGGTGGTTTTATAAGGTGCCACTGAAATCGGAATGGCTCATAACCCATGCTAGGAGATTCTTAGATCACCGTTTTAAAGTTGGAGATTGTGTTGTGCTTTATTTTATAATGAATTGTGTTGGAGATTACGGTAATGTGAGCCTAATAAATATACGAAGAATTTAATAAATAACACGAAGAACAAATACATTGAGAAATATTAGGGTTGTGGCTACTGAGTAAGTTACAATTATTACAATGATGGGGATGATAGTGATAGAGAAAAGTATGCGAAGAAGAAATTACGAAGCTAGGTTATACGGAAAAGCAATGTATTTATTTGTTTAGGGTGTTTGTAGTAGTTTCAAGAGGTTAAGAAAGTGAAGATAAAAACTACTCCGTTGTCGATCTCGACATGGCAATGATTGTGATAAAAATTATGAAAACATTGAAGATTAACGCAACGACTGACAAAATGACAAGTAAGGTGACGGTACTAATGAATTAGGTAAAGTTGACTATGTTGAGAACGTCAACGCAATTATGATACCTATGAAAACGACAAGAACGATGGGAAAGACAACGTTGGTGAAATTTACGTTGTACATGTATAATGTGGCCCCATCTTTAGTAGTTTCAGTGATGACAAAGACATTTATCACTAAGATGAGATTTTATGTCACTATGATGATATCAATGTTGACAATGATATTGTGAGAGCAAAATTATAAATGTAATATATTGTTCCGTTTAGTCTTTATATTTCCAACTGAGTACATATAAACATTACAAACTCGTTTCCCAACCTGCAACTACGTAGAGTTTGATAAAACAGATACGACAGTATTATTTTTATATTTAAAATAAAAATGAAGAGAGAGTAAATATATAGCAGTTGAAACAACAATTTTCTGCTGAAATACTCTTTACAAAAGGCAGCAATATATTTTAACCATCTCTTTGTTACTATAATAGAAGCTACATGTTGACACTATATCATCCCTGTACATATGTATCTCTGGAGGAATAAACTGAATAACGTTTCAAACGGGCTATTAATAAAATTGCTTTATTTGACGAGTTAAAATCCATTTTTATAAGCAACATTTAATGTTTATTCACCAAATAAATATTTGTGTTAGTGTAAATAAAAAGCAAATGTTTGTAATTACAATTCATACTGGTATTACAATAATTTATATGCATTTGCCATTATCGTATGAATCGATATGTTTTAATTGAACAATTTGTAAGCAAAGAGAATCCGTATAATTTTAAAAGTTGACACTCGTTATTTATAACTGTAATAATTTATAAACGATCTGAATTAATAACATTTGTGTTACCGGTAAGGTAATATTTTGTTCAAGTTTCAAAAAGTCACCATTTTAATGTTGGCATAATTTGGGGAAATATACAAATAATAAATAAATAAAAGAGTTGATAAATTACTCGTACATTTAATCCAGGTAATGATGTTAGAATTTAGGATGTTAGATTAATTACCAACGTAATTACAACAAGGCTATTGTATTGTTTTAATGCTGTTTACAGTGAAATAGTGTTTAAGTTTGTTTTACAGAAACCAGATTGTGGCAAGTTCATACTTTATAAATTAGTTTCAGGAAAATTGTGTTTTGCGTAACATTAAGCACGTGTAACTTCACTCCAGGTGGTAGCTTAAGGGACTTAACTCATAATAACGGAGACTTGTTTACAAATGAGTTTTGTACAACTTGTCTCAGAAGTGTCAGGAGAGAAACCTGTTTTATGGTACTGACGCCTGATTATTAAACACATAATTTAAGTTTAAAATCTTATATTTACTTCATACAATTCTAGATACATTAATTTACTGCCACACTCCAACACAATTGTTCTTATTCTTTTACGTTACCAAAGTTGTACTAATTTTTAAATGTATGCTAAAAACGACATACATCCAATAGGTATCGCTAAGAAGATTCAGTTATTGTACATATATTATATAATTTAAGCTACTTTATGTATATATATTGTTTAAACGTGATATAACTCATCTTCTCTGGAGTCAGCTTGTACCAGTAAAACACTGAGTGTGTAAATATTAAACGTTTGTTTTTCACAGGTGCTAGGCTTAAAACAATTTCCTCACCGCACATGTGTCGAGAGGAAAAATACAAACGTAATGTCACAGATGATTTATACTTCCTGACGGAAAGAAGATGCTACTGTTTTAGTCCGTTATTCATTTAACATTTTTCCCTGTTTTAATAATCGTTGAACTATCTTTTTCACAGAGGTTAAAAAACACCTATGGTTATTTTCTTTACTTATTTCAGTTTTGAATTAAGTAGTAATCTACATTTATCTAAACGAACATATTATTTAAAATGTTTCATAAATATACTTACTAATTCAAAATTTTATCAATGGCTTGGTGAAATTTCTAGTGCTATAGCCTATGTACGAGTATGTCAGGTCGTTTAACTATGCTCTTTGGTGACAACAACTTTTTATCTATTTATAATATTTTATCTTTATAAAAATCTTCTGTCATCCTTATAGAAAATTTCAAATCTATATTTTCAACTGTATTCCCATTTCCAGTATTTCCTAATAATTTCGGCTATTTTATACGCGATTGTAAAGGAGTTAATATTTTTATCAGCCATATAATATTAGGCTTGTAAAGTGTGTAGTAAAAGAAATATAAGATTGATAAAAGAAATATTTCATGTAAAAAGATTTTTTGAGAAGGACCTTTAAGAATCACAAAGTTGATACTTAAGTAGTACTTTTCCACTTTAAAATTATATATTTATAATTATCTTATGAGTTTTACATTTCAATAATAGTTTTACATCGCTTATTATAGTATATGAATAATAATATATATTTTTTGCTTTATACATCTACACACGTGATATCTCGTTGTTTTATAGCGAGAATACTAGCCATCAACTAAGCATGTACTTGTTTAATTTTTGTGCATGCATGTTTAAAATATTAAACTAATTTTGTATTTTAATATTTTTGTATACAGTACAAGTAATTTCAACTTTTAAAATTATTTATCCACAAAAATTAAAAAAGAATAAATTGTATCCAAAAATTCACTAAAATTTTAAAGGACTCAATAATATACATGGGGCGTTATAATTTTCCGTGTAAAACTACTTAAAGCTATAATGCAATCTTTTGTTTAAAAAATAAATATTTTGTATCATTGAAATAAAGGTAAATTTAAAAAAAAATTATTGCATAAATCATAATAATTATTTAAATGTTCAAAACTGGAAATATTATTTAAATAAATAAAAACTATATTTATGTTGTGTAAATATGTAGATTAATTTCTTTGAATCTTTGTTACCTGAAAGTGAACGTTTTAATAAATAGTTAAAGAGAGTTATAAGAATATACGTTACTGCCATTTATATAAAAGTGTTATCAATTCGAAAAAATGCATTGAACATTGTCAAAACAATATCCTTATAAAATCAGATTACAAATTCTAACAATATAATACCATTCGTGTCTTGAATTCTACAAACATTTTAACTTCAGTGTAACTGTAAAAGAAAATATCAATTCACCACCTTTGTTTGGTTCAAGTTTAATCAAATAATTATATAACTTTAAATGTATACATGAAATTTAATTTTTTAAATAAATTATCCTTCTGTCTCATAAATTTACTTTTAAGTATATTCTTTAGTAGCCAAAATAATGAGTCAACCCTAAACTAGGGCTTTTTATGTCGTAAATCAAATGATTGTATCACAAAGGAGGCAAGACAATTCATCAACTACCTTCCCTACCTGATCAATAAAATACACATCTCCCATATACAGATACCTAAAACCAGTTAATATAAAATAACGTAATTAATGCTATATAATATCTTAGGGGATAATAAAGACAATGAAACAGTTAATAGCAAAATAGAAAAATTTATTGTACAACAATCCAGGCTAAGATAAATATCAAAAGGCATTTGACATGTTTTTTTACATAATACATTTCCTGGCACTACAACTCTTATTTAGACAATGCAATTGTATTAGTCTAAAAAGTATTGCTTTCAAATAATTAAATTAACAATTATATATTTGAAAAAATGTTCTGCCTTCTAAGGGAGGAAAATATAATACTTAATCTTGTTAACCTAAACGAAAACAAAAGACAACTTGAGAGTTTACAAGTGTTCTTGGGCTAACGACACTTTAATGAGTTTTGTGGCAGCCTCAAAGTGGAAGTTTGAATTTGTTTATTGCATATTCAAAGATTATAATATAAGTCAAATGGTAGTATCATATAAGATTTGAAGTATTGGTTCAGTGATTTATTCCCATGAAGGATATAAAATCGTAATATATACAATTAAAAACATTTTTTACTAACTTATCTTAAAATACACGGAACTACTAGATGACTTTCAAAGAGAAGTTATATTCTGCATGACAGAGACTCACTAAGAAAGGATATCTCAAAATTATGTTCCCAAGGGGTAGAAACAGCCCCTCAATGTTTCCTTCTTTGCGTAAGAGTAATATTGGCATTACTTTAATTTAATAATTTATACTAAACTGCTGATACAAAACACTCAAACATTATATAAAAACCTGGCTAATAGGGTTTTCCTTGTGAATTGGTAAAAAAAATGTGTACTAACTCTGAGATGACTGCACTATTTTTCATACCCTTATATAGATTTAAAGGTTTTCTGGATATTATCACTTTGTTCTGTAAAATAACGGCTAGGGCTTAACTTTTATATGGTTGTTATGGTTTAGGGTGAACCATGGAGGGATGGGTAAGCAAATATAGAAAGCTACCTGTGGAGATGCAAAGACTGTTTGATAATATAATATGGTCAACATATTTTAGTCCATTGTTTAAATTTTATAGTAACAATATATTATTTCCAACAATTTCATTGAGATTTTAAAGTCCTAATGTATCATATTAAACTATTTTTTAAGTGTAAAATTCCTTATTTACAAATAACTCTCTTACAGTTTTTTTTTACTAACTTAAGCTAACTTATTAAATCTAAAAATTTGCAAACGGTTTTTAGTGTGACCTTGTGATTAAAAAAGTTTAACTGTATAATTTACGATCTACTTTTTAAACTTAAATTAACCATACTTTATTTCACATATATCATTGAACAACGTGGCGCCTTATAAGAGAGTAATTGGCATATCTAGTACAGTAAAGGTGACTATTACTAAAAAGGAACTTAGAGTCAAGGCCGGGATTGAAATCAGGGCTACAACGTCCTCACAACTTACATAGATTGGCCACTGGCTATATAAATTTATATATTTAGACACTTTATTGTGTTCTTTAGATAAATTGGCTTTATTGTATAGTATTTTAATTGTCTTCAATTGGAATTTTATTGTTTTTTAGGTATTTAATGAAAATTTTCACTTACAGTGGGTTTAAATTTTTTTTATATATAATGATAAGTCAACCTAATATGTAGGTTTTTATTCTTTAGTAATCATCAATTTCATTATTTTCTTTTAATATTTCAATACTTTAGTGAAAACTTGGCATTTGCTGAGTGAAATCGTTTCATCTTAAAACTCCTTAACTACGGGTTTATTTCACATTGATCACAAACCTTAACTAAGTTCATGTTTGTAAATTGCAATAATTATAAAAACCTAAAATTTTGCAATAATTTACTATTTGCCAAAATAAATAACAATTCTAAGAATTATATTCCTTTTCGTCTAAAAGTCTTAGGAAAAGACCGATTTTTGATTTTTATTAGGTAATATATTATTAGAGTTAGAATTATAAATTTAAAACTAAAACTGTTACTTAAAAAAATTATAAATATTGTTTTTACTGCTCATTAATCTAAAAATATCTTTTGATAAAAGAGTAAATGAGGCTTAAAGGCGAATAAAAGATAAATTGTTTCAAAAATTTATCTTTTATTATCAATTTATATTATTTTTGGGATATGTTGGGAAGGAATAAGTCTTTAGAGAAGGATTTGTGATTGAAAACGAATTGAAGTGAAAATTTAACTTAAAATATGTCTCCAGGGATATGGATACCTATCACTGAAATTTTGAATTGATATAAATTTAAACATAACAATTTGGATATGAAATAAATATATAACTATTCAACGTATTTAAATTTAACTACTACCATGATAAAAACTTTCTAAATCTGATATTGAATAAAAACACTGTGTATTACAAGAAAATAATTGTCTCACATAAAAAATAATAAATTAATTAATAAGTAAGTTGGTAGTATATTTAAAAGTCAGCGCTAGTGGTGTAGTACTTTAACACAGCTTTTTGAGGACTAATTTTGGACTATTTTGGAGAAATACAGTGTGTTTTTATTGGGTGGTAGTCTGGGGCTGGTTTTTATTTAGGGTAGAAAACTGAGTTTTGGGGTTGTGATTCGCTAAAAAATCAGACTTGTAGTACGTGGTTAAAATGCCACAGAAAGCTCTAGTTTCCTTAGTTTTCCTGGTGACTGCGCTATTAAAATGATTTTTTCTACAGAATGGCATATATAGGTCAGTAACAAGACTGAAATTTTAACTTTTTTTTAAGAAAAAGTATTTGGAGATTTAGTACTACAATTTGATATTAGTATTTTTTTATCTGAACGTAATGCTACCTGGATTGTATAGAAGTGATTGACAAAGGTACTGTAAACAATATCGTTAAACAACAATGATGTCTTGTACGAATGTCGGTATCTCATATTTGAATAATATATCTATAATGTTAACTTTTTTTGTGTGTTAGTAGTTATTCTTAAGTATTATTTCGGTATGTATCGACCTCCATGTTATTTAAAGTAAATAGTTTTTTAAAGTTTTGTTTCGGATGTTATCAAAATATTTAGCGTCAAAAGTTAAGTTGTGTTAGGTGGCTGGAGAGTTAAAAATAAATTGGATGGATAATAATGCTGGAGCAAACATGTCCAAAGATTTAATGAGAGAATTTAGCTAAACACAACATGTAAACTCACCAAATAATATACCAGGCTCTTCTTCAACGCGGATTGATCACGTACTATCTAATAAGGGACCTCACATGTAACAAGTTGTTTTTGTTCTCAAGCCTAAATCGGATCTGTACCTGAAAAATATCAGCGCTATGTAAAAAAAAACCCCGCGTTGAGGTAAATGATACATGCACGGAAAACCTCAGTTTGTTCAACTCTCTGTTAAACAATGAAAACTGGGAATATCCAATTTTTATTTCTTAAGAACACCTAGAAATCCTGTTATAATGAAAAATAGAGTCCACAGCTAAAACGGTTTAGTTATATAATTTTATATGCTTTCGCAATTTCATAGCAGATAAATAAGCTCCTATAATTTTGTTATATTATTTTATATGTATGTTACCAATTAGCAGATAGTAAGAAACCTCTAAATAAAATTAAAATGGTTTACGAACAACTTATATGGGTAAATTATGAACAATTGCTATATGCACATTATTCTAAATGTTTTTTACTTCGTCAACGTCCATAATTATTTTCCAAATAACAACATATAGTTTTTAATTTGAACAACTTAAAATGAAAACAGACACGGAATCCCTTTCTTCCATCATATGATTAAATGATGTGATAGTATCTCATAGAATAGTTATATCAAGTAAATCGTTATTCTTTATTTATAAAATCAATAAACATATATTATTTTGTATTTAGGTCTTTTAGACCAATCAATAGTAATGGTTTTTGCTCATATCTGATGAGATATACTCATTACAATATATTTATTATACCTTCATATTTGTATTTTCATTTCAAATGAATAAGTTACCGATATTCCCATTAACCTCTGTAATATACCTAACAACAGTAATATAATATTTAAGCTGATTGTTAAATCAACAACGCTCTAACACAACCACATTACGCCTCCCTAATGGGTGCCATTGTCTTCACATACCAGACGCGTCTGTAGATTATCTCCTTAAACCGAATTAGCCACTATTCTATTAATATTCAGTGAGGTTAATATATATTTAATTTATTGAATTAATTTACAAACTGACCATGTCAACAACATGGCATATTAAAAAATACAGTATAGACGAAACAAATATTTTCATGACTTTAAAAAAATTGTATTTCATATATTTGTAATATATCTTTACGTTTTAATTCACTTGTAAATAAATATCATTCAAATAAGTACGAGTAAATATAATTTTAAAACAATAAAGAAAACCTCATTATGATGTAAGTTATTATCAGATATTTGAACGTGTGCAAAAAATATCAAAAAAATGTAACCAAATAGTTACTTGTTTATTAAAACTACCTGAAACAAAGTGGAATTATAAGTTACTTAAAACTAATAAAATAGAAATATTTTGGTACAATATTTACTAAAAATTACAGAGCTTCAAAGATATGATAATTTTAATTGAAATCAACTACATGACTATAAGTAGAGTTACACATTATCCATATCATAGAAATGTTCCATGGTTATTTGAACATATTCACCACATCCTCTATGTACAACGAAGCACATATGTACATCACGTACGACCATTTACACACTCTCGCTCATGTAACATCAATGACTACTCCTCCTCCTCTAACACGTACAGTATTAATGGTACTTCCCCTCTCCAACACGTATAACATAACTACCCTCCCACCAGACATTAACGTCGTGTATGTGGGGACATTATTATGCCTAAGTTTAACTTCGAAGGCAGTTCAACTAATTTTCACAATGAAAATGCAATAATTAATATAACTTCACCATACATTTATTTTGAAATAAGAAAGATTAGTACATTTATTAGATACCCAAATCTGAAGTAATTTCCACTGAGTATTTATGCTAAATAGAAATGTAAATAAATGATACCAGGTAGTTGGTACACACTTTCTTCCAATATATATAACATTATAACATTACGTTACATTCATTTTAAAACAAGCTATTTAGGTAATTTGATATGAAACCTAAGTCTGGAGTTATTTCCAATATACAATTATGTGAAATAGAAGTGTAATAGACACCAGATTATAGAGTAAGCAGGGACACAATGTCTAATTGAGAGCCTTACTTCGGAAAGGGAACGTTTGGACTGGCATCCTAGATAACACACTAGAAGACATAATTTTCAATGTCTTGCATTGTTGTCTAGGACAAATTTGTGTGGCTCCTGAGAGCCAAACAACGTTGTCCTTTACCTTAGACCCTATATTACACGACGTTATGTTATACTTAATTACTCCGAGGGTGTTAATTTGTATACTCTTTTATTATCCTATACAATAACCTTGGTAAATATAGATAACGTTCAATATATAATTTTTATCTAATATATTATATACTGGCTAAGTAAAAAAAGTCATTAGTTGTAATTTTCAATTTTGTTTTAAAGATTTTATTCCAGATGATATGTAAGGAATAGAACCAATTATGAAGATTGTCATTTTGCTGAAAATCAGACGAATATATATTACGTGGTTCGGATTCCACGTAAAGCTCCAGGTTCCTTAGATGCCCAGGCAATTGTGCTATTAATAATGGCTCCTTTTAGGAACAGTTGACATTGGTTAGTAACAATGACTACACTCATTCATCTACATTCATCAATCACATTTGTCCCTTATATTCACCCATATCTAAACGACAGTGTTTTATCGATGACTAATAAACAATGATGAATGGAATAATGACTCTTAGTAATTTTGCTGTTAACAAAATGTGGGTATTACATATATTTACAAGTACATAGACTTCTCAGAATATTTTGTATTGAAGACGTCACAAAAAACTTCAATACAATTTTATATGATTTAGTACTTCTTTATATAGATATTGATAAGGATGATGAACGAAAAAACAAAAAAAGATTTGACAGTAAACAAACGTGTTTAGTTTTATTTTTAAAGATAGGTACAAACTAATAAAAGGTTTAATATTGCCTGGGTACTGCCACGTCATCTTCTATTGGTTGAAACTACCGATGGTTTCAAAACTCAAGGTTTCATTATCAAGTTATAATAATCAATCACGGATCATTTGGTAGTGCTCAAGCAACTATAAACCTTTTATTAGTTAATTAAGTAATCATATTTTTAAATACCATCCTCTAATATTTATTATATTATTATAACATAATGGTAAGTATCACGTACAGTATTAATAAAAATACAATAATTATATTAAATACATTAGCTAAGACAGTACTGCAAGTGGTGAATATTTTATTTTACAGAAAGAAATTGAATTTTTTTCATCCCTATTGTTTTTAAACTATTGCGTAAATCTAGTTGGTTATTTGCGTAAAAACGTGTTAATAATGTGATTGCTCTTTGTTCAAATCAACATATCTTGTTGATGTTTCAGTCCGATGTAATGAAAACAATGTTTATTATTGACTTCCTAATGTTTACTTGTAAAATTATAGATTTTTGCATAATCCAGTGGCCATTTTAAATTACAAAAATAAAGCCACAGTTCCATTTTTAACTGTCCTGTTGTTTTATATTTCATCACCAACCTTTGTGGAATGCATTATTTCTGGAACGGTTTGACATCTAATCTGAACTATAAGATTCTCTTTTTAGTTTAAAATAAATATTTTGAATTGAAACTGAAAGCAAATTGTTTCTCTAGTTTTGCATATTGAATTAATTTACACAATCAATTCATACAATAAGAAATAAGAATACATTAGTAGTGTACCATAAGACGAAACTTTTAGATTTTAAGTGTTTATATATTTTTGTATCAAACAGAATGAAACTATTATTATTTTTTTAATTAAATGTTCTTAGATAAGTGTCTTCAACTATTTACTCTAGTGTATCTTATGCACTAATGTGAATTTCATATCAGGTTATGCTTAAAACAATGTTTTTCCTCCTGAAATACAGTATATATTTTAATAAATATATTCCTATACAGAAGCATGTTGCTTCATACAAATTACTACAACCAAGAAACGAAATGTGGTAAACATCATGAAATACTTCTCGAATTTAAGCTTAAATTTAAACAACAAAACAAACAACCTGGGACAACAAATGGAGTAACTTGTTAGTTTGTAAGGGACTGATTACAAAAGGGAAGTGGAAAAACACTATTTGTGGAGAAAACACACAACCTGAAGTATCTAGCACAAACTTATCTACGGATATTTTCCAAGAAAATATATTTTCTATTCCATTGTCAAATGTTTTTATTTGTTTATTTTTTTACTTGTGAGGCTTTATAACTAGAAATGTATATAAATAGATTTCAGAATATAAATTAACTTTAAAAAAACGGCGTACTGATATTTCACTGGAACGTATATTATTTATAGTTTTACTTTTGTCAATATCGTCTGTTTTTAAATAGACGATGGCCAACAATTTAACCAACATGAAGCATTATTTTACTACACATTTTACTGCACATTTTATATGTAGTGGTCGATTTATCAAACAAGTATACGGATAAACAGTCATCATGGAATAACAGTATAATATCGTACATAAATGATAGATAATACTTGATCAAGTATTGGCATTATATGTGTATTATAACTAATTAATTACACACACCGTGTTGTTGGTTGGATAAAGGTAACAAATTCTGTATTTAATGGGTAATAGTTTTTTAATTAGCATAATACGTGTTGGTACATATACAGTACAAGTAAACGTCGATTAATGGGTAAAGCCGATATTTCATTATGACGCTCAGCTTTTCACTTTGATCGATTATACACGTGAGTGCGGAGACATGGGACTCAGGAAGACGACACAGAAAAAAATTAACACAATTTTTATGGCAAAAATATTGTTTATGGAATAAATGAAAACTAAACAAAACAAATAAATTCAAAAGTATTAAGAACATTACTAAGTTAAAACAAAAAATGTAACATTTAAGGTCAAACCCGTTTGTGAAAAGTTGCGATATTTATAAAATGTTCAGAACGTGTATAAATATATGTTTGCCTCGTTAGCAAAATTTAATTAATATAAAAAACAAGATCAACAAATATAAACAGTACAAAGTATCAATATAAACACAGCAAAAAGTATCCAACTAAACGTAGGCTATATAAAATCATACAAATACTATGCCTATAGGCTAGGCATAGTAAAATTGTTATAGCATCATAAATATATCTCTGAACAAATGTAACAAGAATAAATATACAACGAAAACAACACATGGCATTAACATCTAAATAAATAATCAAAAATAAATATATACATCACTATCAAAATTACAAAGACAAAACTTAAAACTACTTATGCTGTTCTTATTAAAGTTACTTTTTATTATTTATATTCCACATAATTCAGAAATAGTAGCTAAATATACTTTAAAGGGTCCATTTACTAGTCTTATAAGTGTTTTAGACAAACTCTTCGTTAGAAATTCGACTTTATCTACGGACGATAATCTAATAAACTAATATTCAATTAGCGCCAATTCGTTTTTCTATATTTATCACAGCTAAACGCTGCGTATGGCTTGAGGGCTGGTTCCATTCAAAGATGTAATTACATCTGGAACTTGCCACAATATGTCTGAGAGACGCCCCTGGTGAAACTGAACATTCTCTACAGAACTGTCTGCTGTGAACGACATAGCCCTACATTTCATACAATCTGAGGCCTGACATATCCCAGAAAAGCCCCTGGGGAGACTGAATACTCTCTAGAGAACTGTCAACTGTGAAGACTATGGTTCTACATGTCATACAATCTGAAACTTGTCCCGAAATGTCTCAGAAACACAACTGGTGAGACTGAAAATTCTCTACAACACTATCAGCTGTGAAAATCACATGTGTACATGTCATAAAAGCTTAAACTTGTCCCGAAATGTCTCATAAACACGTCTCGTGAGACTGAACACTCTCTAGAGCGTGTTTGTGGTCAGCTGAGAACACCACAAACCTACATGTCGTACAATCTAAAACTTGCCCAAAATATCTTAGAAACATACCTTTAAGAAGGCTTTAGGAAAGCATTTTAAGGATATTGGTAAGGCAGGTAGGTCCCCTGGTTCTTTTAACGACAGTTTCGATACATTCTAAACATACATTCCTTGAATTTCTCAACTGGGTGCTTGAATGACACACTTAGTAACGTATAGTCTCAAGAATATCTGTCATTGCACAGTTTAGGTACATGTGGGTTCTGAAGTCTTGTTTTGCAATATACATGTACGAGAATGATGTACAAAGCACCATGTGATGGAATTTGTACCATATACAAACATCTAATGTCAGAATTGTGGGTTCTCTATTTGAGAAACTAGTTAAACATGCGTTAGTCCCTAGTTATGTTTGTAAAAGTACCGGATTGGATTAAATTGACACTGGTTAGAGTAACTTCAAGTGCTTACGTGGGCCTGCAGGCCTGTGCTTGAAATTTGTTCTACGAGTGTGAAATCTCGTTAACTCATTTGTGTATTCAAACCATGGAATGAGCACCACACTGTCCGAAGCCTTGTACACTTAGCCACGTACTGATGATGTAATTTTTCTGAATTAAGGACATTTTATAGTGAATATAAAATAAATATATTTGACACCTACCATGATGCGGGATTTACTTTCCTTTTGGAAGTAATATATTTTTGGTTAGTTTTAAAAAATACGGAGAGATAATGTTTGACCTGTTTGATGTTCATCATAAAGAAATGCAACTTCAGTAGTATTAATACTTGTTTATTAGTTTTGAATGAAGCCTGATTAATTACATAAGGTTGCTCGATAGGTCTTGTACATTGCATTTCATGACTTAAAGACAATTTAGGCTCTTGATCCAAATTCCAATAATTATCAATGATCACAAGTTTCTTTTATTTCTTTATACTATTATACCTAAGGACAAGTGAAATAAATCAGTATGAACCGTGTCCTTTGTAACATTATGTAATGTAAAAAAAGAAGAATAGATGCCTAATAAGAAAGATGATTTTTCTCCAAATTCCAATTTTGTATTTTTGCCCATTCAAAAAGTTTTGCAGATGTTTGCTATTTATTTCTGAGCTAAGCTTATTAAAGAGTTTCTGAAAAGCCTGGTCTGGTGATTCAAGAGTCTTTTTAAACATTACAATAAGAAAAAGTTGCATAAAAGACCCTTATACAAGAGACATTTGGTATAGGAATATTGTTATTATAGTGACCTCTTCATAAACACCACAGGTGAAGACAATCTTTCATCATACATATGGATGTATGGCCTGATGAGAGTCTTGCTTGTTTAGCCCTCAGTTAGAGTAAAATGAAATTATTATGAGTGGTTTGATATTTCTAAAATAAGTGGTTTTAACCCCTTTACATGGGTTTTGTATTAAATATTTTTTTTTGCATATAGTTTAAACGATTAGGGTTAGTAATATCCTACATTTTCAAGTACATTTATGTTTTGTGTTAAAACAACAATCTTGAAAATATAAACTAGAGTGTACCACTAAATAACATAATTCTCCCTACATAAAAGAAATATTTTTCTTCAGAAATTAGTCCTTACTATTATATACAGAATATGTGCGTTTTTGCCAATTATATACAGAATTAATTGGGCATGGAGGGACCACATAAATTGTCCCGGGAGAACAATAACAATGCACCATTACCTCCCGTGTGCCAGCCGCAAGTCTCATTTATTTTAATCCTCACCAGCCTTTATTAGACACAATTTTTATAAAGATAATATGAAATGAAATGAAAATTGTCTTTATTAGGTGGAGTTAGGACTATTAAGTCCTCTCTTCCACTCAACTATGCATTGTTGTGTGAACTGTTTACAACTAAATACTCGTAGATCTTTGAATTAATATAATGTGTTAATCAAAGTAAACATCTGGTTGACATATAGTTGTTATGATAATGTACTCGTATTATTATTATTTCTATTTATTTTAATTTGAAATAACTTCTGTTGCTTGCGTTATTTTGGCCAGTAGGTATAATATAACATGTTTTCTCATGTGGTAGATTATTGAAAATGTATCAAGACATGTAATATGATGTAATAATAGTAATACGTAAAAAATATAATATATCAGTAAATGTTTGTTTTTATAAAATATTCACTATGCTATCATAATGTAAAATATGTAAAACTGTTTTTGATATTCATTGAATACAAAAGTTTATTACTAATTAAATGAAAAAAACTCCACGTTTTAGTAACGACTTCTTCAAATTATTAAATAATTGATAATTACTATTTTTATCTTGTCTTAAATTTATATTTACAGTGTGTATCACATCTTTGCTTTTTAATAATATTCATGTAGTCCTAATTTAAGTTTATTCATATACATTGATTAGCACCTTTCAATTTAAACGTTTGAACGAGGCTAAATTAAAAAAAATGTAACTATAGAGTGAAAGTGACTACAATAAATATACAAATAAATTATATGAGGTTACGTTGCCTTTGTTATTATTGACGTAATAATCACAAAAGATATTGTATCTCTAACTTCAACTGGTAGAATAAGACAATATTTAAGTTTAACTTTATTTACTATGTATAAAAATATAGTTAATATAAAACTGCAAAATTGCTATGAGTGCTGTTTATAACTTGTAAATTAGTTACTTTATTGTAACTGCTGCTGCATTGTTGCTGAGGGAAGAAGAGTACACGCTTGGCTAAAGTTATCTACGAGTTACCTCCATTCAAAGTTAATTGCATTCAAGTAGCTTAGACCACTTTCTGTTAATTAATTATTTGCGGAGTTAATAGTTGAAGATAAACGGTAAACTTCTATAGGTATTTACTAAGTATTGTAGGCTGGAATATTTACGGTTAAAAAGTATCTTATTAGCTTCAGTAATATGTGATTTCAGTCATGTTTCGGGAACGAACAATTTCATTCTCTATGAAAATACATTTTTTAAAGTTATTATTTCTTTAAATAATATTTGTTTCCTATTAAAGATTTAGAGGAGTTCTTGAGATACTCATATCAATTATATATAAAAATAAATAAATAAAATGAATTTATCACGGCAAACGTGTCAATAAAGGTTAAAATATTTTGTTTGAAATTACTTACGTTGTCTGATATCTCACATTTTAAACTGTCAATAGTTTGATTTATAATTTTTATTTATTGAATTCACTTTAGGAGCCACGATATCCTTTGACACTTGACGTACCATATGAAAATTCAAAAATATTTATGGTAAACAACGCACAGATACATTGAAATTGCAAATGTAAAAGGCTGTTTACATATTTTTAACATACATTAATATCATGCCATGTTTTATTGTAATTTATGAAAATATAGTTATGAGGTTCTCTTTGTCAATTGTCTTCGTAATTCAATTTAATTTCCCTTCCTCAAACCAAAACAAACCGGAACATTCATCGAGTACTCTGGCTAAAGGGGGTTAAAATTATAAAAACTTATAAATATTTTTAACTATAACATTATTAAAATTAACTCAAAGTAAGAATAGTGATACAAATAGAACTAAATTTTAGAATTTTGGCGTCTTGTTGTGATAATATATAATTACCATTTAATTTTTGCTAGTAACTAGTTTCATTATATTATTTAAAACATAGTCTTGATAGATTTTTCTCATTAACATGTTGCATCCTCATTAAAAGTTTTATTTATATTTTTGAGCAATTTAATTAGTCTGAATAAACGGTTTTATTTTAATATTGCTAGTTTTAAATATTTTATTAGGTTTATCTGGTTTAACCAACTAATAAGAGTTTGAGTTTTCAATTTCTTTACAGTGTTAAACTTTATTAACAAGCATAACAACTAACTATCACTATAATATTTTTAATATTAATAACGAACCTTAAGCTATTATGTAAACAAATTTATAAATTATACAGTTATATAACTTATGTATTAAGCGTTTAAAGGTAAGTTAAGAATGCGTTACGTATTCTAAAAAAACTGAGTAATATTATTAATTAAATTTTAAAATAGAATTATAAAATAGTTTGTATTCCCGTGAATAGTAAGGATAAAAAACATACAGCATTTAAAAACTAAAATATATTTTTGGTTTTACAAATCGATGATAATTAAAGTAAATATTTATTTTACCTAAGAGAGAGGGGTAAATCCACTAACATTGGCATTTCAACCATTGTATTCATGCTTTTATAAATTTTTTTTCATTAGTAAATGAAATAACATTTTGTCATTAGTAAATAAAATCGAAAATACAATAATATGCTATATGATTTTATTTTAATACAATACATGCCTTTAAAATATCTCAGTATACAGAAAACAACACATGTGTTTTAAATGTTTTTGGGTAAATGCATAATTGTTGGGTGTAAATAAATATTTACAGACCCCAATGTACATTTCTGTCTGTAACAACACAGTTTTGATACGTAACATGTACTTCATGTGAGTCATACTTCACATTCACAAAGGACTTCAGTACAAATGTAGACAGAGAATTGTTTACTACTGGTGCTGCGACTGACCACAGGTTTTAGCTCTGATTGAAACAAATAATACATTTTGAAATGTGTTGTTGCCTTTAGTGTGAACATATGCCCTACCAGACGAAACTCCACTGAGAGAATATGTTTAATTTATATTCATTTACTAACGATAACGCAACTTATATGTGGATACTCCTTATATTGTACACATATCACTGAACAATGACATTTGTAATATGATTGTAATTGATAAATAGAGAATAACGGACTAGAGAGATTACATAGTTATGAAGTTGTATAGGCAATAATATAGGCAACATTAAGATGAAAGAAAGATACATCACCAAAGCGTTTAATAATAACAACAAAAAATGGACAAGAATCGACTAATCATAAGTATCCACTTAGTTGGATTATTATATTTATAGTTTTATATTTATAAATCAATGGCAAAACGTAGCATCAGACCTGTAGGAGTAACATTAGGACATAGTTAAAATGAGAATCAAACCTGGGTCAACTGCAATGGAAGCCATCGAAAGAGAATACACAAGACAGCTCCAATACTGTACGATTATGAAATATTTAGAACATTCAATATTTATATATTACGTCGTTGTTTGGTTGAAAACAATTACAGGCTTACTTAGTTTTTTATTGCTTATTGTATATATTTTACCTTATTTGATACATCAAAACGAAAAACACAATGAAGGATGTTATATGTCTTATAAAATAGCTTAGTTATTTATTTTAAGCTAGCACGATCTCTTTTATTGGCATAAGTAGACAAGGCATGAACTAGTATTGTCTTTATAGAACGTAAAACAGTAGTATAATAGCATTAAGTTACAAAGATATTGTTAGCTGTACAGTTAGATTTACAATAGACTATATACGACTGTAACATAACGAAATATTATAATACAAGCTCTAAAATTATAATTTTGCGGGCTGTTAAAATACTTATAATCATAACAGTATTACTGGTTATGAAAATTTAAAATTTATTAAATATAGTTGTCAATATAGTATATCATATTTTAGTCAATATGGCACATATACCCTGTTTTGCAAGGGCATAACTCAACCCAATGTATCATAAAACTGGTGGGTTATCACTCTACAATTTTAATAAACTGAGAAATTACTGAATAAACAATAAACACTGGACTACCTAATAAAGCTATATTTATTAATTGTTACACATAATATTATTTAGACACTAAAATCACACTCATATATATAATATAGTATGGATTAAAATTATGTTTCCTGATTCAATATACTGGAATTTATTTTTAAAAGCTGACTCAGTAATACTAGTATTTCCCATTAACCCAAATGGCAATGGACTGGAACAATTTTGCTGGATTCACTAATGAAATTAACTCCTCATTCTTTACGATCACTTGCTTTAAAAAATTAGGAACTCTAACTAATTTAGAAGTAACATTACTTTCTACTTTGCGTTAAAATGTATTTTACTTATATAATTTACTGTTTTAATTATATTCTATTTATTATATTTTAAATTATATAATGAAAAGGCATATGGTATACAAGTCTGTAACTCTACTGTTTTGAACAACGAATGCACGTACTGTTGATGACCCTCCCATCCACCCATACATAAACTATGGTGATGACACATCTACCCAACCATGAATGTACAGCGGTGAAGTGGTGATGGACCACCCACCCACTTATTAACGTACAGTGTTGATAACAAGCCCACAAGACCATGTATGTAGATTGGTAATGACTCACCCACCCGCCCATATACGTTATGAATGCATGTACAATGTTGATGACCCTCCCACTTACCTACACACGTTAAATCTATTGGCTTCCCAGATTTGTTGCCCAATATATTTGTTTGACTCCCTGGTCTCCATAATTACGTTAATGATTATATTTATCTAGTCTATTTGATATCTGTTTAATGTAATAATTTATCAAAGATATAACGGTGGCACTTCCATCTACCATTTCAACTCTCATATATTCCTTTTAGAAGTAAATCAGTCAGACATATTTCCTTTCTATATTATTCCTTGAACTGACATTTAATATAGTAAGGATCTAGAGTTTTTAACATTATGATTGATTACTAAGATACAAATCGTATTTATATGTCTGTAAATAAGGGATGAATGTTGATGAATAAGTGTAGACATTTTTACCAACTTAAGTTGACTATAATTAATAAAGAACCATTTACTAATAGTCCAATAGCCAGGGCAACTAAGAGACCTACAGAAAGAATTGATCTGATTTTTAGCTAACTGGCAAACCTGATTTTCAGTTATATTCCCTAAACATCATTCGGACCCTGACTACCACCCTAGACGGAAACCTAAACTGCTCTAGTAGTGTCCACGTCGATGGCAACCATTGAGTGGACGTCATGTTGGTATTAAAGGACCGTGTATAGAACTTATCGCCGATATTATCCACAACATTTTGTCCCCAAATATCTGAGTTACAACACTGCTACACCAGTGCCAACAGTTGTAACAAATGACAGTTGTAACTTTGTAATAGTTAACTAGGTGTAATCCATCCCAGGCGGGACTAAAGGGACGTTAACAGTGAATAATTCAGGTACAGTCCTAAGTTGATCAGTTAATCTGTAGTTCTGTTGATGAGATAGCGAACTTTGTCTTAGATTATAAGTTATAGTAAAATAAAAGCATAGCATTTACAAACACGCCTATGTAACTAACTCATAATTTAGTCTGAGTGTTGAATTTTTATAAAAATACTTTACATGTTTCTTAAATATGAAGCGTGTAGAGTAAAAGGGTTTTTTTATTACATTTGTTATTTTTATAGATGTTGTTCCATATTGAAATTGAGATTTTAAAATATACAAATAAAATTGGCAGTTTTTTAAGCTTGATCATCAAACTCTACGGTTTTACTTGCAAATATTTCCTCAGCATCTCTGTTGTCAGGAAGTGAATGCTAATCAGATAAACTATCCCTTAATACCCAGTAAACAGTATATCTTTCAAAATGTGCCTGTTATCTGTCAGAGAACGCCTGTCAAGTTAAACAGTTTATTTTATCAAAATATAACCATTTATTTATTTAATTTCAAGCAGTTTTTAAGTAAAAATAAAACTAAATGCCTGTAAATATGAGTGCCCAATATCTTATTTATGATACGTGTAGAATTAAATCTATTATAACTTTAGAGACCTACACTGTTGATGAATTTGAAAAGTGAGCGTATCAAAAAGACGACTGTAGACGCTCCATGATATAGGGGATGAGACGTATGTAGCTGTGGATTATATATACCTGCAAGTTATCATCACCAGACTCTTTGCATAATATTAATGTTTGAGCAATATTTGCGTGTGGTTGTGACAAAAGTAAAATCACAACACGTACTTTTGCTGGCAACAATTATGTAGTTTTCTGTTTCGTTAACTAGCCAGTTTTTATATAAATGACGACTTTCCAGTAAAAAATAAGTAACAAATAACAATGCGCCGAGATGTTTGCTTAAAATAATTTTATAATGAAACCATGATTTCTGATACCTTTTGTCGTTTAACCAATAGTGGATCACTTGGTAGTAGCCAGGTAATTATGAACATTTCAAAGATAAATTACAGTGATTCAGTGGCTTTCCAAACTAAAAAAAATCTTGTATGTACCTAATTTGCAAATAGTTAATAATGAAAGGTTGAAAGCGACCAATCCAAAAACTATACAACAAATTGAAAAAAAGCATTGCGAAATATGGTATTTATTTCATATTTGAGTAATTTAGGTTATGATATATCGAGGTTACTATTATTGGAAAAAAACAACAATAACCCTTATTATTTGTCTCCCTTCAATTTAAAATACATCAGTCATATAGACCAGCAAGAGAATTGTTCTTAAACTTTTTAAACGAATAAAGTAACAAAAGTTATTACAAATGTTACTGCTTGGAACTTGGAATTTTCCTATAGCTTGGAACTATATATAAAGTTTTACTAAAAACTTCACCCACCCATTTACATGTGCCTACAGGCCTGTGCGTGAACTTTATTCGAGTGAAGTACCGACCGTCGGTTCAGTCGGGATTCTAACGTTGGGTTTTGCTTTCCGCAGTCCGAAGCTTTCACCACTGAACCACCACGCTGGCAAATAATAAAGCTAAATAAAACAAAAATAAATTTAATAAAGGACAGTTTTATTAATAACAAAATAATTCAACCCAATACCATTTTATTTTAATTTCACAAATTTTAATTTTTAATTCACAAAACTTTAAATAAATCAACGTGCAAAAAGCAGAATAATATATATATATATATATATATATATATATGTATATATATATGTTTTTTGTTCTATGTATATTTCCAAAATAATAAAACATATCTGTAGATTGTATTAGAAATTGTTTGACAGTCTAAAATACAAATTGTATTAAAGTAATATTAATACAACTGTCCGAAACATTTTACTTTATGACTTGAAAAACTCCAAATATTAAGGAAAGAAGATACTTGCTGAGAAATTGAAACCTAACCAATTTCCTCAGAAAAGAACTTCAATGTATAGTTGTTTGTTTCCAAATTATATTTACTTTTTAAGATACGATAATTTAGTTCACAATTCCGCACCACTAGTACGCATTAATTTTATCAAATCTAGTAGAAAATTGTGGTTTGAAAGAGTATATCTACATTTTAACATAACATTTAAGACTCCATATTTGAACTTTTTTTTTTTTTTTTTTTTTTTACTGAGGGCCAGGATTGTGCATATGCATCCTGGTAGTTGCCTCTCAGCCTGTTGGCTTATTGTGCACCCTCTTTCACAGGTTTAAACTGTATCGAATCCCAGGCCTCTTGAGAACCTTAGGATCTTGGATACAGTATTTTCCTGTTGACCTACTTCATCTACACATAATTGTGGCCCGAAGGAGTTTAGGCGATGTCGCATCAATGCTGGACATTCGAATATTATGTGGTGAGCTGTTTCTTCCTCCTCTCCACATTTCCTACATAGGGTGGTGTCAACCATCACTCCTATTCTTCGTAGGTGACTACGGAACAACCAATGGCCAGTAATAAATCCTACCACTCTTCGGAGTTCCTTCCTGTTTAGCCGTAGGGCCTCTACTGATAGGGACTTTGAGGAGCCCCTTAGTATCCTCTTTGCCTGAATGTTGCCGTCAGTATTTTCCCAGTGTCTTTGTTGCTCACCTGCAACCCACTGAGATACTGACTCACGTGCTTGGCTGTATGCTATGCAGCACGCAGGTTCTGGGCCAAAGAGAATGCAGTCAGCTCCTACGTTGGCACACCTATCTGCTTCTTCGTTCCCTTTGATCCCACTGTGCCCTGGCACCCAATTCAAGCAAACCTTGTTGGATTCTGCCAGTGCCCCATATTTGAACTGGTAATGCTTTTAAAAATATTCCGTATTACTTGTATTGATTTAAGAACATCATATCCAAACGGGTGAATTTAATTTATAGTATAAAGTTTCAAATTAAAATCATTATTCTAAATATAATGTATATAATAATATACAGTAATAAGCAAATTATTTAATTATTGGGAGCACTTAAGCGTTATGTTACAAGCCATAAAAAAATGTACAACTATATGAACCAGTAAAGTGAATAAAGTAACTAATCTTGTCTGTGTACAACTTAGAGACAATATAATATGTTATTTACTCCCATGATGTAAATAAATTCTGCGATTGATATTTGGGGGGTAGGACTTTACATCGGAGAAAGCACATTGAAATATTCCCGTTCCGGTCAATCGGTTTCCAATCACAAATCCCTGGAAACCGACAAATCCTCCCCCCTAACAAATCCGATTACTTCGGTCATTTTTGTATATCCATATTTTGGTATTCATACAACTCTCCATTAGTTTATTTGTATTTTTGAATCGTATACGCTGTTTAATATTGCATATTCACGATTTTTTAAAATGTATTGTTGTTTTGTTTTAGAGAATTTCAAATGTCTGTTTTATTTATTTACTTGGTAGCTTATTTAAATAAGATAAGTTAAATATTCAATGATATAACAATATCTGTTATTCAACTTGCGATAGTATATATCGAAATAAAACAACATTACTCAAAAATATTAATTGTCGTTGGTTCGTAGCACTTTACCAACAAACATTTAAGAAACCAATTATTACTAGGTAAAGTTTATTTTTTTATAAATTAATAAACTTAAAGATGAGGAGAAAACATTTGATTCATTCTGAAAAGAATGTCAAAAATTTACGGATGAGTTACCATGAAATATTATTATTTGACTTTTTGGATGAGAGTAAAAATGCTGTTATTATATTCTTGGAAATCACTACGTTTTTTTACAGTGTTTGACATTCAAATTTCCTAATTATTTGGGATTGTTTAGGTGTTATAGGAAGAGCTTCCTCGTGCTTCAAATCATAGTTACCAAGTAGAAAGCCCAATTACGAAGTTTGGTATATCAAAATTTAAGGTAATATCTCTATTACTAAATGTAAACTATGGTGTACTACAAGGTTCAAATTTGGGGCCAGTCTTATTTTTATTTTGTTTAATAGAAGTCCCAAGTGCTTTCAACTTTGGAAAAACTGTGCTGATGGTACTAACTACCAATTGAAGTAAATCTCATGGAAGTATCAAGAACGGTTTCTTCCTGGTCATTAATGTACAGTCAGGTAGAAATTAAATACCCTTATTATTGAAAAAGTAAATGTTAAATAAATTTCACTCTCGTCAAATCATACAGAATTACCATGTATAACTCAAAGACGTGATTTTATTTTAGACGACTGAAAATACATTGCACATTTGAGATAAAAAATGGATCAATTGTTTTTTTTAATTAGCAGATTATTTTACAAAATCATTTATCACTACTATTATGAAGAAAGTTTCCAATAATAAATATGTTATATTATTATATGATAAATTAAACAAATTATAATCGCATCTTTTACATAAGATATCATCAAAACGTCGTACTTAATTATTATTTAAAACTGAATAAGCTCTTACTTCACACTTCAGTACCTAATCAATTGCATTTATAAATATTAATAATATTTGCCAAATTAGCAATTAGAATTAATTGTATTAACATACACGGTTTCTGTTGTTGGATAGGTTAAGGTTATAAGCTTATCCGTAGACCTTGTTAACAGAAGCTCCCCATGACAATATCATCTTAGGAGGTTGGCTTATAGTAATTTAGCTTAGTTAAATTAATATGTATGTATATTAAATATTTCAATAAAATATGCCACGACAGTTTATGACATTGTTAAATTATTATATTATCTTCGTTGTTGTTAATTTGAAATATAGCTGTTTTAGTTCGTACAGGATGTTCAAAGTAATTAATATGTATATCGTATGATTTTTTTCTCAGCTATTATTTGTTAATTTAAAACTCTTTGAAATATTTTAAAATCAGGATCATATTAATATTGTCATAGCAATAATGAGAGTAAAAAAAAAGTTAATACTAAACATAAGTACTGAAACTGTTTAAGCTGTGAGACATTTTAATACACACGTAATCATGTTCGGTGATTAAATTACATATCAAAGCAATATAGGGATGGGATGGAATTACTTTGATTTGTTGCCACTTAATCACCTTAAGTGAAGTTATATTAAACCTATAAGCAGCTTTTACTTGCATTATTCAGAATAGCATTTTACGTAATTATTATATATGTTTATATATTTTAACAGATTAGGACTAATTTATCTTTAATTTACATTACGTATTTATATGTAAATTTAAAACTTATTAACAAATTAGGTTGTAATTGAAAGCAGTAAGACATTTTGAACCTAATTGGTAAGAACACTGCCTTGAAAAAGAACTGTAATATACTTGTAATATAACAGTGTATTTATTTAGCATCTAAATAATTTGTTGTGTAGTATTTAAAATATATAACACCTTATCACTAATAACCTTAATCAAACTTATCAGCTGATTAGTTATACATTTAGGAAAATACATTTTTTAACTATTTTGTGGTCTCTTAAATGAATTAAATATTCTGAGCTCTTCTTTCCCTTAGACACTGCTTTCTCGTAAAATACTTAGTAATTATGAATTCCCAGAATGTACCTTTTTTTACATTATGTTTATTTTTTTTTCTGCACGTAGAATATGTAGGTTCAAAGTGTCTATTTTATAATTCATCCCCAACCCCCCTCCTCCCATTGGATAACAGAACAAATGCAGTGTTAGAATATATTATTCTTAAATTTTTTTAACATTATCAATATTGCCGAAAGGAAAAGTATCCATGTTCACATTGATGATTTACTCATTTATGTCCTGTAACGTGCTTATCAAGCAGTTTTAACTAGGTAAAAATTAGCAATCAAAACCACCAACCGGAAAATATCCAAGTTATTTCAGTATGAAATCATTTAATATTGAGGTTAAATGAAGCAAATATATTTTATCTGATTCGACATAACTTCATGTATAAATATAACATAATTCTTATGTACTTTGTCTTGTCAGTATTTCTATGAGAATTACCACATTAGTAATATAGAATCCTACAAGTTAAGGGAAATAATTGAACATGATAAAATAATAATTTTATGTGTTTTTAATTTGTTCAAGCAACTAAAGTTTTTTTAGTTAAAATATTTTACTATGACAGTGAATGTGTAGAGTAATGTTTATAATAAATTGGTTTAATCGTGTAAAATGAACGCCTAATACAATGGAATTTCTTTTGATTATTTTCTTTTATGTAAAGTAAACTAGTAATGAAAACCGTGCATTTAAGCATTTAAAACATATTACGTTGGGCTAGATTTTCTGTTAAAATTACTCAAAAAGAAAGCTTTATATATAATAAAAATAAGATTGATTTCCTCTTAAAATATATTAACCATAGGGTCTCTATTAGTCGTGAACTTTAATTTACTGTGTGGTAAAAAATACTTACGAAAATAATTCTGGTAGAAAAGTTATTTCTTTTTAGAAATCCTTACATTTTTCTTATCTGAGTAGACACTGCTAAATTCTTTCTGAGAAACGTATACCCACAAATATATTTTCTGTACATATTAAGTTGAACGTGAATGTTGAATTAACATCGTATATAACCAATTAAACTTACTAGGTTTTTGATTTATTATGATATTTTTAGGCGAGTATTTATTTATAAGAATGCCTTAAAATGGTCTAGATGTGTTTAAATGTTTAATGAAATATAATTTCTTAGAACTTGAATATCAAGAGGATTTCAGTGAATTTAATTATTGTATTGATTACATCAGTGTTCCTTATAAAACCACAGTAAAACATGATAATATTTTATTTTACTGCATATTAAAGATAAACTATTACGGGATATTTATGCTAAATATTATTCTTGCATTAGCACATCCCCCTAGCTACAAAACCTGTCTTCTCAAATCATATTGCACGAGATCTTTAATTGTATTCTCTACGATTGTTATTACTTCATAGCAATATATAGTCACTTTTTCTAGTATTTTTATTTACCTCAAATAGGGAAGTGTTATACTCTTACCGTGCATATTATTGTTAGTTAAATCCACCCCTTAAGTTTTTATAAAAACAAAAGTAATACATTACAATGGCGAAAACATAATAAATAACAAATAAACCGATAAAAACTGTTCGGAGCTCATTATGATTCATTTATTTGGAAAATTTAAGTATAACAAACATTTACCTAATTTTCACATTTTCCCTAAATATACCAAACAAAGAGCTCACCATAATATCCTCAGGCACTTGGATGTTAGTTGTTTTTACTTACTCTCTCCACCAAGTTATTTATTTACACTGAGGCTGTTTTGTGTTTTGTTGGTCAAGTTTTGTTTTCTTTCTGAACATAATTAAGAGTTGTTCTAAAGAGGAAGCCTCAGCAAATATTTTCTTCTATTACTTTATTATTCTTCATTATTTTGTGGTACTTTATGTGATATAAGTGTGAATAGTAATACTATCACGACTAGGACGTTACATTTAACTTATACTTGCAAATGTTAGTAACAGTGATGTCCTTATTATCCTTTATGGGTTATTTGTATTATACTCTCACACCACTTTTAACAAAATATGATTTGGCCGTTTTAGTGTTGCATTTGCTACCATTTATTATTTATAACAACAGCACTCTCTGTTCTCTTTCATTTACATACAAAGAATCACCAACCCCAGTGAGAAAAAATTAATAAAATCGCTTGACCTATAAGAATTACATTATTAGTGCTTACGTAATATACACTGACTTAATCGTAGTAATAAAGTGTTATATAATCCATGTTTGAGATAAGTTTGGTGAGTAGCAGATTTTTAATACAAACGATAACTTGATAGCTGAATTTATGAGAATTCATCAAAGTTAACTTTAAATTTTACTGTAAATCTCTTTAATGTAACAAAGTTTCGATAAATGTTCCACACTTTACGGAGAGGAAAAATATTACCAGTTGTATATTTTTAACACTTTCACGGTTAAAGTATTTCCTTTATGGTGGAATATTTGGAAGATTGAAGGAACAACGTGTTACTAATAAAAACTCATCGTTCCCTGATGCCGTCAGATCAGGTGATTTAAAAAATATATATATTTTGATAGTATAAACTATTAATGTATAGTTTCATTTAAAAAATATTTAATTGTGCTTTTAAATGAAATAAAATTGTGGACAAACTCAATATCAAAGTTAAATTTAGCAATTTAGAATCAGATTAAATTCTGCTATCTTTCTGAAACTATTATTGATTGTGTGTATTTTAAATTAAATAAACCCATACCATTGTACTAGTATGGGTGGGTGGGAGAGTGGGTCAGTAGCACTTACAATACCTATAATACTTACAGTACCATACACATATTTAATGAGTATTTTTGCTATTTAGCTTTTTTTCAAATGAAATAAACCTCTTAAACTTTATTACAATGATTATGAATTCTAAACAGTCAATTCCATTTACATTCAAAATCAAGTTGCTTGTGTTTTAAAACTTTATTCCAAGCTTTATGGAACCCAACATAATATATTTAAGTATCAAACAGTTTTAATAACCGTGCAAATATAGTTTTAACTCCTAATTAATAAACAAAAAAGATTTGTCAATTCCACCCAAAGCACTGCAAAGTTTAAAATGTTAACTCGTTCTTTCCTCGAACTCAGTTGTACTGCCTCGAGTTGTTATGTTATTGGGCTTCCTCTTCTTTTTTTATATTTAAAATGTTTGATCTTTTATGTTTATTATATGTTTTTTGAGGCGTAGTATAAAGCCTTTGAGGATCAAGGTTAGTTTTGTATTGAAAATCTTTTTGTCTACATGTGTGTTTAAGATAGGGGTCATCGTATGTGTTAGTGAACCGGAATCAATACGATGATGTTTAAAATTTTCTTTAAAAATAATTACATAAATAACTGTTGTACATTTAATATAGTTTTCGAAATTCTATATATAAAAATTGTTAGAGTTTTTACTTATATTCATTTTAACATCAAAACAGAAATAAAAACTTTAATTTTAAAAGTGACTGAATTTTCTAGCCACACAATTTAAATAATGATATAAACAGTTTATGTTAATATGCAATATTTAATAATATTGTAAATCTGCTTATGTATTAACGTGCTTACGTGTAGGTTGTTTTTACACGGTCTTCTAAGCGACTTTGTTTGGTTGCCACCGTTATAAAATGCTCTTATACATCTTAGAACATTGGTTATACTAAACAAAATATTCTTAGGATTTTCATTTAACTGAATCTTGAAATGAATTAAAACGTGTTTTCCTATTCATACTTTATTTCATCAAAAAAGATCAGATTTGGTTTATTTCGTGTTAAAGTTCACCAATGATTTAAAAACTTTACAAAGGTCAATAAAACGTGCAGGTATAAGTGTATGTGAGGGTAGGTGGGTGGGTACTACCACTATATTCTTATGTACGACGGATAAGTGGGACAATTTAACTTCAAATGCTTTCAAAAATTAACTGAAATGTCAGGCACTTTCATTCAATACATTTTATTAGTCTCAAGTAAACGTATTAATCTAAATTGAAAATATGTTTGCATCGTGCAATAAATGAACACGTTTTGAAGATTTAAAAATAATATTATTATAAATTTACAAACTATGTCTCATCAATGTTTCTAAAATAAACTAATATATTCACACAGAACAGGATATTTATTAATAAAGTAGTAATATCCTGCTGCACACTTGATTATATAAATATTTTTAAATAAGAAAACTAGTATAAAGGAATAGGTACAATTATTCGTGTAAACAAATATGGTGTTTAATAAATACTACGTCATGGTATTCACTAAACATGATAGAACTGTTTCATAATTAGGAATACTTTTCATGCTATTTCAATAATTTTATTTAGTAGTGATGTAAACTTAAAAGCTTCTCCCTACACAATGACCAAAGTAGGGCGCAGTATAACTGTACAGCGCAGAATAGCTCTACTTAGATAAATGAGATATTTATATTGTCATGGCTGCAATTTTAAATTAAAAAGGATCAAAATGAAAATATACACCTCCAAAGTGTTATCGTTTTCTTTTATACTTTAATATATAACTTTATTGTGATGAGTCACAAAGCTAACTCGTAATTTAAATCAAATAAACAAATACACAAAATTTTCTGAAAGGTAAACTAAAAAGAATTTATCATTTTACATCCAATACTTTTTGTTTTGTTATATACTATACATAGTTTAAGTTGTATTTTATTACCATTTAATCCCATTTACATTAAATAACACCAAAACGTTTACCAATGGTTAATGTTACATTGTACACAACACCAGGACATTATGAGATTTATCTAAAGTATGCAGGTCACAATAGGTTAAAATGTGTCGTACCGTAAATGTTTGGATACGATTATAGTCATTGTTAGTTGTAACAAGGAACTGTAACGTAAGGCTTACACAAAAGAAATACTAGGTAGTTCGACTATCGTAACACTTTAATAGAAACGTTGGAGACTAATACCATTTCATTAACAACCCTTTAAACATTTTCCAAGTTAATAGTTGGTTTTAACTTTAAACTCTTTTATAGGAAATCAAGCTTAGTGCTTACTAGTGAATTGCAGTGACCAATTAACTTTTGGCATAGCAGTACAAATGTAATACATAAATAATAACTGTTTAAATTTTTTAAGGTAAAATATACCTACAATATTCTTTATTAAGTATTTATAGTTATACTATTAAATATACATGTTAAAACGAACAATATTATTTATGTGGTCATACAATTAATGCTTATCTATATTGAAAACATGAACCCACTTAGGATGGAGTGTAAAACATGTAATATACATTTGCATTTTATTAGTTCCAATATTGAAATATTATGCACGGCTGGTTGTGATCCCATTTGAAATATGAGAATATTAAAGGTCCAACATTTGATTTGTATTTCGTTTATGCCATGTATTGACGAATCGCTACTATATCCAATACATTATTCATTAAATATATACATTTTTTAGACACCAAAATATGATATCAGATTAATTTAACTGTAAAGCAATACTAGGAATGTTATGACTCTACATTTTTTACTGTATCTAACGAAATAACTCAGGTTTGATTTAAAGATTTTAAAAAGCGTTCATTAAAACAATTACTTAAAAGTATCTTAATGCAATGTATGGAATATATTTGCGTGTATGGAACAAATAACAACATTATTTTGTAGTTAATAGACATTATGGTTTTGTATTTGGTTACAAAGCTTCTCACTATCCTCTTAATTTTCTACGTTACTTATGATACAAATATGTGTAAAGTTCTATTGTAATGCTAATAATTTGGAGGTCATTTTACGTAGCATTCTAGGGTTGGGCTCAAACCTTATATTATAACCATATGTTAAATATTACAGTCTTCAATTTATTAGTTAGTAAGTTAATATTAGATTTTCCTTGAAGAAAATTCATTTATTATCTATAAGAATAAATAAAACAGATTATAGTCTATAATAACTTTTCATCGTATAAAGAGACAATAAGTAATATTCGTCCGATTTTGACTGTCCAAAGTCTTATAGTTTTTAACGAACTGTAAACACCCAGTTCTTGTGTTTGGATTTTGTATTAATGTTTGTAACTGAATATGTATAGAATCTTATTTATTCAGTATTAATGTTATATCTTCATCAGTTTTTGTTTATTAAACTAAACGATATTTATTGTTTTAACTAAAGTTTAAGAACTTAGTAAAATATTTTGAATCTTAAAGTACATTTTTAAAAATAAGGTTTACATTCTTTGTAAAGTAAGTAATCTTTTATTATTTCAATTATTATTTTGAGCTAAGGACAGGATGTAATACAAAGTTTAACCATAGATACAAGCAAAGTTTCGACTTGTCGTACATAACATTAAACTATTCTATATCCATTACAAAGTTTCTGATGAGAGTGAATTAATGCAGAATTCTACGAGTGTAGCTCAATGAAATTGTGATTAAGTCTTCTAAACGCGTTCTTGACTGTATTTTCCGTAAACACAGGGATTAAACATTTCGAGTTTAAGTAAAATATTTAATTAAATTATTTACTTATTTAAAAATAAGTGTCTGATTTAAGGATATATATTCTCATAATACCGAAGTTTCCTTAATAGTATATTAAGCAGTCAGAACACTTTATTAGCTGAAAAATATATGTAAATTTATGTAATTAATATATTCCAAATTCATACATTTCATAATAAAATCTACGTATTTGATCGGCATTGTTTATTAGTATCTATAATTGCGTATACGTAAAAATATTTACTTTAGGTATAGTTTAGAAGTTCTATAGCTGTTTTCTCTTCAATACATTTGTAACAGTAAATATTATAATTTTTAAATTCTAAATGCTTGTTTAAGAAAATAAAATACCTATGTAAACACAAGTTTCTTACCAAACACGTAGCGAAGGGGAAAACAACACAAACCCAATATCATGGATGATTTATGCTTCCTAACGGAAACGATATGTTACTGTTTTAATCCATATCTCATTTTTACTATTTTACATGGTTATAAATAGCCAAGCTGTTGAAATTTTTTTTGTTAGTTGAATTTCGTTGACAAATTTTGTTCTAAGCCTAATAGTAATTAACATTTGCTAACGC
Source organism: Stictocephala bisonia (assembly GCA_035578905.1). Lineage (NCBI taxonomy): Eukaryota > Metazoa > Arthropoda > Insecta > Hemiptera > Membracidae > Stictocephala > Stictocephala bisonia. Next base: position 17,377 of record JAQJVL010003213.1, on the reverse strand, counting down.
AAAATCTATTCTGAATGTTTAAATTATAGTATAATTCGTTAATTTTTTTATCATCGGATAGGTGAAATTGTACTATACATATTATTTAATATTAGTGTTAATATAAGGGTATTTTATTATGGTCTCGTGTGCGAAAAAATTATTAAGTTTACGCTCATTTATTGTAAAATTGACATATCTTATATATTTTTTTATGCAGTTTAATTGTAGAAACCTAACTATTCTGACATTTGTTGCATAAAAGAGGTTTATTTGAAATATCCGGTTGAATATTACGGTATTAACAACTACATGAGTGTTAATATGGTAATAATCTATGCGATACACAAAATATTAAAAATGAATATTTTTTAATATTACAAATTGTAATACATGGATAGTTTAAAATCGGTATTTTTACAAAACACAGCTCATTAAAAACTAATTGACAATTTCTTTTAATAAAAACAAGTAGTGTTCTGAGATCTATTAACAGAATGAGTGATGTTGAATCTAGTGCACAGCTGTTGTTTTAGGCAAAGTGATTTCAGAATTGAATATTAATAGGCTTTTACAGAAAACACCATCTGCGAGTTTACACAGAAACCATCTGGGTGTTTTTCACAATATAAATGTATCAACACATCAATGATCTTAAAACTTGTGAAAGTATTCACACGGTGTGTATTAAGTTGCAATTTTATTTTATCATTTATTTAAAAGTATTTTTATTTTAATATTGTTATTATTTTAATAACAATAAACCTAATTGGTGGCGAACAAGATAAATAAAACAGCTAAGAGTTTAAAGAATTTGACTGTTAGTTCAATCTTTGTTAATGGTTTTGCAAAACAATAATTAATGGATTTTATAATAAATGTTTTCATTTCAATTTGAATGGGCCTGTTATTACGGTTTCATTGAATTTTAATCAATAGAGGCTGTTTGAATAGTTAATTTCTGGACTGTTCTAGAGCTTTAATAAAACACGTTCCTGTGTGTATTTTAGAGGATTCATTAATGGTATATTTGTCACTGATTAATTATTTTGTTTTTATTGTATTAACAATCAACATTTACAAATATAAAGTGCATGCACAATAAAGTGTTTCTTAAATGTATTTTTCTTATTGGAGTCTGCATTATAAAGTTTACTCAACTTATGTTGTTAAGCTGCTGTTGTTTTATAATTACATGCTGACTGTATATATGATGTACATATATGACTGTATATATGATTACTATATATGATGTACATAATTACGTACATACATTATTCACGTTATTAATAAAATACGTCCCAATTACAAGTTTAATATAAGCATATTTATATTACTGATTTATATTAAATTAAAAGAATTTGATAATACTATTTTTGGTTCACCAGGAAATATTATGGTGCGTGACTTTGTTTACAAATAACTTCCCAATACATATATCACTAAAATGCAAAATAGTAATGTACTTCTGAAATTTTACTTTTTATATTATTTCCATGTTATTGTCATATTTTTACGTGTATTCAGCTACCTTCAATATGATATTCCTACTCAACACATAGCGAGGGATAAAACAACAGAAACCCAATTTATCCGAAGATTTATACTTCCTACCGTTAACGATTTGTTACCTTTACAGGCCACTATGCGTTTTTCCTTGCTTTGTGGTTTTGGTAAATTGAAATTGTCTATTTTATAAATGTTTAATATATTCAGAAAAAAACGATCCTAACTAAGAACTATTCAAAATGTCTTACAGACAAATGAACTATTAACTTTACAATACAAATGAGATATTCGGTACCCATGATTATTCCAACTTTATTGTAAATATTTTGGTGTTTTTTTTAATTTAATAGATTAGATCAAACTCTTTACAAAAAACTCTAAGTTAAACATTTCTGCTTAGAAATTTGAACGTTTTAAAAATATATTCTTTTACACGGGATAAAGAAACTTTGCTTTAATGTAGGATATTTCAAAATTAGTCAACTATGTTAAGAGAAAGTACTTATTATATATTAAGTCAATTATGTGATGGTTGCGATGTTGTAGAAACGGCAAAGAGGTCTAAAATAGTATTACGTATGATGTTAATCTCGGTTATGGATTTAGCTACGTCACCGACTATGAAGAAAAGAAAACCGATACTGACTGAAATACGACAAGTTGACGCTGATAATGACTAAAATCTTACAGTTACGATCATACAAAATACTATCTTATAACGTGAAACCAAAGTGTTGCTACTGACTGTTTCTTTTATTCAAACACATTGAACAAATTATAAGATATTATAGGTTTCTGACCAATACAAATTACAATAGTTAAGAAATTTTATTCACTCTAGTTACCAGTCACTATTTTTACTAATTATTCAATTGTTATTTTAATTAGACGTTTTCACTTTGTATTAACATTCACTGTTTAAAAATTATCACTCTTTTTTTAGAATTCAACACTACGGTTTCACTTGAGACTTTACACTAGTGAGCCAAAGGGTAGTTTTATAAGGTGCCACTGCAATCCAGAAGATTTGTAACATATTACCTGTAATGGCTCATAACGCATGCTATGACATTCTTAAACCACTGTTTTAAAGTTGTAGATTGTGTTGTACTTTATTTTATAACGAATTGTGTTGGAGATTACGGTAATGTGAGCCTGTGTTGGGTTTTATTAATAAATAACACGAAGAACAAATACATTGAGAAATATTAAGGTTGTGGCTACTGAGTAAGTTACAATTATTACAATGATGGGGATGATAGTGATAGAGAAAAGATGCGAAGGGGAAAATACGAAGCTATGTTATTCGGGTAAGCAATGGACTTAGTTGTTTAGGGTGGTAGTGGTAGCTTCAATAGGTTAAGAAAGTGAAGATAAAAACTACTCCATTATCGATTGCGACATGGAAGTGATTGTGATAAAAATTATGAAAGCATTGAAGATTAACGCATCGACTGACAAAACGACAAGTAAGGTGACGATACTAATGAGTTAGGTACAGTTGACTATGTTGAGAACGTCTACGAAATTATGATACATAGTACTATGAAAACGACAAGAACGATGGGAAAGACAACGGGGGTGAAATTTACGTTGTACACGTATAATGTGGCCGCATTTTTTGTAGTTTCAGTGATTACAAAGACATTTATCACTAAGATGAGATTTTATGTCACTATGATGATATCAATGTTGACAATGATATTGTGAGAGCAAAATTATAAATGTAATATATTGTTCCGTTTAGTCTTTATATTTCCAACTGAGTACATATAAACATTACAAACTCGTTTCCCAACCTGCAACTACGTAGAGTTTGATAAAACAGATACGACAGTATTATTTTTATATTTAAAATAAAAATGAAGAGAGAGTAAATATATGGCAGTTGAAACAACAATCTTCTGCTGAAATACTCTTTACAAAAGGCAGCAATATATTTTAACCATCTCTTTGTTACTATAATAGAAGCTACATGTTGACACTATATCATCCCTGTCCATATGTATCTCTGGAGGAATAAACTGAATAACGTTTCAAACGGGTTGTTAATACAAATTGCTTTAATTGACGAGTTAAAATCCATTTTATAATCAAAATTTAATGTTTATTCACCAAATAAATATTTGTGTTAGTGTAAATAAAAACCAAATGTTTGTAATTACAATTCATACTGGTTTCACAAAAATTAATATGCATTTACCATTATCGTAACTAATTACGTATGAATCGATAGGTTTTAATTGAACAATTTGTAAGCAAAGAGAATCCGTATAATTTAAAAAGTTGACACTCGTTATTTATAACTGTAATAATTTATAAACTATCTGAATTAATAACATTTGTGTTACCGGTAAGGTAATATTTTGTTCAAGTTTCAAAAAGTCACCATTGTAATGTTGGCATAATTTGGGGGAGTATACAAATAATAAATAAATAAAAAAGTTGATAAATTACTCATACATTTAATCCAGGTAAAGATGTTAGAATTTAGGATGTTAGATTAATTACCAACGTAATTATAATAACAAGGCTATTGTATTGTTTTAATGCTGTTTACAATGAAATAATGTTTAAGTTTGCTTTACAGAAACCAGATTGTGGCAAGTTCATACTTTATAAATTAGTTTCAGGAAGATTGTGTTTTTCGTAACATTAAGCACGTGTAACTTCGTTCCAGGTGGGAGCTTAAGGGACTTAACTCATAATAACGGAGACTTGTTTACAAATTAGTTTTGTACAACTTGTCTCAGAAGTGTCAGGAGAGAAACCTGTGTTATGGTACTGAGGCCTGATTATTAAACACATAATTTAAGTTTAAAATCTTATATTTGACTTCATACAATTCTAGATACATTAATTTACTACCACACACCAACACAACCGTTCTTATTCTTTTACGTTACCAACGTTGTACTAATTTTTAAATGTATGCTAAAAATGACTTACGTCCAACCGGCATCGCTAAGAAGTTTCAGTTATTGTACATATATTATATAAATTAAACTACTGAATACATAGTTTACAGTAAACGTGATATAACTCATTTTATCTGGAGTCAGCCACAGTAAAACACTGAGTGTGTATGTATTAAAACTTTGTTTTTTACAGTTACAGGTGCTAGGCTTAAAACAATATCCTCACCGCACCCGTGTCGAGAGGAAAAATACAAACGTAATGTCACAAATGATTTATACTTCCTGACGGAAACGAGATGCTACTGTTTTATTCCGTTATTCATTTAACATTTTTCCCTGTTTTAATGATCGTTGAACTGTCTTTTTCACAGAGGTTAAGAAACCTATGTTTATTTTCTTTACTTATTTCAGTTTTAAGCTAAGTAGAAGTCCACATTTATCCAAACGAACAAATTATTTAAAATGTTTCAACAATATACATACTAATTCAAATTTTTATCAATGGCTTGGTAAAGTTTCAAGTGTTATATGTACGAGTATGTCAGGTCGTTTTACTATGCTCTTTTGTGACAACAACTTTTTATCTATTTATAATATTTTATCTTTATAAAAATCTTCTGTCATCCTTATAGACAATTTCAAATCTATATTTTCAACTGTATTCCCATTTCTAGTATTTCCTAATAATTTCGGCTATTTTATACGCGAATGTAAAGGAGCTAATATTTTTATCAGCCATGTAATATTAGGCTTGTAAAGTGTGTAGTAAAAGAAATATTTCATGTAAAAAGATTTTTTTTGAGAAGGACCTTTAAGAATCACAAAGTTGATACTTAAATAGTAATGTTCCACTTTAATTTTTTATATTTATAACTATCTTATGTGTTTTACATTTCAATTAACATGTATGATTTTATTTAAAAAGTATATTCTTAGTAAAATTATATATGTTTGTGAGAAATAAAGAAATGCAAACATAATTATGAACTGATCAAGACAGTTGAAGTGTCTGACGTTTTATCACGTAACAAGTTTTTAATTGTGTTTATAATTTATCTTGTCTACTCTGACTATTTATTTTAGCATCAACCATTTTAAACATCTGCCATTTTTAAAGGAATGGCAGATGTTTAAAAATTCTATTCATATTTAGCAAAATAGTATGTCTAAAATAAGGAAATATTCAAGAGAAATTACAATGCTGTAGGCTAATAAATGTTTGATTAAGACGTTTTTATTTAAAATCACAAACAAACATACAGACAAAAAAATGTTTCCAAATGTATTATTAGAAACTTGTAATTTTTTTATCATGATTAATCATTTGTTACATTAAAACGCCATTTCGAAACTGCTTTTATATTAAAAAAAAAACGAACTACCAAAAAATTAGTCAAATCATGTTTGCAAGTAATTAATATATTACACTAGCTTTTAAACCCATAACAAAACTATTTTCGCAATATTGTCATTAATTTACCAGATAGGTATTGATTCAATATAAGTTTACTAATAAGCAAAATAACTATTAATTTTCCTTTAACAATTTCAGTTTGTTGTTGACATATCATATTTTTATCAAATTTATTATGTATATTCAGCTACTGGCGTAACGTTCAATATGACATCAAGAGTATCAAACTACTCAGCACGTACCAAGGGGGAAAAGAAAACAAATCCAATATAACAGATGATATATACTTCCTAACGGAAACGATATGTTACCCCTTTAGGCTGTTATTCTTTTTATCATATATTACTGTGATGAAAAGTAAGCATTATATTTTAATAATTTTATCATGTACATGCCTAAAGATTATCATTGATATTGGTTTATTGAAAACGAGTATTTTTTTCCATATAACATCGTAATCTATCACTTATTATATTATATGAATAATAATATATATTTTTTTGCTTTATACATCTACACACGTGATATCTCGTTGTTTTATAGCGAGAATACTAGCCATCAACTAAGCATGTACTTATTTAATTTTTATGCATACATGTTTAATAATATTAAACTAATTTTGTATTTCAATATTTTTGTATACAGTACAAGTAATTTCATCTTTTAAAATTATTTATCCACAAAAATTAAAAAACAAATAAATTGTTGTAATCAAAAATCCACTTACATTTTAAAGGCCTCAACAATATACATGGGGCGTTATAATTTTTCGTGTAAAACTACTTAAGCTATAATGCAATCTATTGTTTGAAAAATAAATATTTTTTATCATTGAAATTAAAGGTACATTTAAAAAACTTTTTTGCATAACTCATTATAATTATTTTAATGTTCAAAACTGAAAATATTATTTAAATGAATAAAAACTATATTTATGACGTGAATTTTGATTGAATTTGTGTAAATTTGATTGAATTGTTGTTACCTGAAAGTGAACGTTTTAATAAATAATTAAAGAGAGTTATAAGAATATACGTTACTGCCATTTATATAGAAGTGTTATCAATTCGAAAAAATACATTGAATATTGTCAAAACAATATCCTTATCAAATCTGATTAAAAATTCTAACAATATAATACCAGTCGTGTCTTGTATTCTACAAACATTTTAACTTCAGAGCAACTTTACAAGAAAATATCACTTCACCACCTTTGTTTGGTTCATCATACCACCAATATAATTTTATATATATATATTAAGTGATATAATTATTTGATTAAACTTGAACCAAACAAAGGTGGTGTATTGATATTTTCTTGTACAGTTACATATATATTTATATATGAACTTTAATTTTTTTAATAAATTAACCTATTGTCACATAAATTTACTTTTAATTATATTCTTTAATAGCCAAAATAATGTGTCGACCCTAAACTAGAGCTATTTATGTCGTAAATCAAATGATTTTATCACAAAGGAGGCAAAACACTTCTATCAACTACCTTACCTACCTGATCAATAAAATACACATCTCCCATATACAGATACCTAAAACAAATCAATATAAAATAACGTAACCAATGCTATATAATAGCTTAGGGAATAATAAAGAGAATAAAACAGTTAGTAGCAAAATATAAAAAATTATTGCACAACAATCCAGGCTAAGATAAATACCAAAAGGCGTTTGACCAATTCGACATACATTTTAAATATAATACATTTTCTTGCAATACAACTCTTATTTAGACAATGACATTGTATTAGTCTAAAAAGTATTGCTTTCACGTAATTAAATTAACAATTCATATATTTAAAAAATCGTCGGCCTTCTAAGGGAGGAAAATATAATACTTAATCTTGTTAACCTAAACGAAAACAAAACACAACTTGAGAGTTTACAAGTGTTCTTGGGGTAACGACACTTTAATGAGTTTTGTGGCTGCCTCAAAGTGGAAGTTTGAATTTGTTTAATGCAGATTAAAAAATTATACTATAAGCCAAATGGTACTATCATATAAGATTTGAAATATTGGTTTAGTGATTTATTGCCATGAAAGATATCAAATCGTAATATATGCAATTAAAAAAATTTTTTTACTGACTTATCACAAAATACCCGGATCTTCTAGATGCCTTTCAAAGAGAAGTTAGCTTCTGCATGACAGAGACCCACGAAGAAAGAATATCTCAAAATTATGTTCCCAAGGGGTAGAAACAGCCCCTGACCTTTTCCTTCTTTGTGTAAGAGTAGTATTGGCATTAGTTTAATTTAATAATTTATACTGAACTGCTGATACAAAACACTTAAACATTATATAAAACCTGACTAATAGGGTTTTCATTGTGAAATTGTAAAAAAATATGTACTAACTCTGAGATGACTGCGCTATTTTTCATACCCTTATATAGACTTAAAGGGTTTTCTGGATTTTATAAATTTGTTCTGCAAAATAACGGCTAGGGCTGAGCTTTTATATGGTTGTTATGGTTTAGAGTGAACCATGAAGGGGTGGATAAGAAAATACAGAAAACCATTCTGTGGCGATGCAAGGACTGTTGGATAATATGATATGGGCAACATTTTTCAGACCAATGTTGCAATTCATAGTAACTATTTATTATTTCCAACAATTTCATTGAGTTTTTAATTTCTTAAACGTAATTTTTCACCAATTGGATGAAGCCTTATTGAAACTCAAGAGCTCATCTAGTGTTCTACTGGTGCCTCTTACAACAAGATATGATCTGCCCTCTAACAACCCTATTCACTTTACAGTCAAAAAGATCAACAACTTCATAGCAGAGTTATGTAGACGTCACAATAATGTAGAGCTGTTAGATATAAGGAGTATTAGAAGAAACTGTTATACTTCTCATGGATTACATCTGAGAAATGGAGGAAAACACCTACTCTCCAACCTAATTGTAAGAAAACTGACCAGTCTACATGTGAGCTGTTACAACGAGGAGCGCTGTGAAGTGGTTGATTTGTCGGCAGATGGATCACAGCAACAGTCTCCAACCGATATGACGTATGCCGGGGCCGTCTCCAGGACAATATCTGCCAACAACCAAGGCCGCTTATCTTCTGATGGATGCGATCTGTTCAAAGGTTAAGAGCCTCTTACCTCTAGTCAGTCTTCTAATATGCCTATTAAACCTAATTTTAGTAAACCTACAATGTGTAAAACCCATTTTTTAAAGAACGTATGTTTACAAAGGAAAAAAGTTTAGGAAGACCATGTAATTTACCTATAATACATAAAAGAGGTTATCATGCAATAAATGAAAGTAGCCCTGATGGAAATATTTTATTTTTAAATATTCAAGGTTTGAGAGGTAAAGTATCATTGTTGGAGAGTTTTCTTACAGACAAAAATATTTGCATTATTGGTGTTGTTGAGCATTGGCTTGATGAATGTGAGGTGAAATTATCTGCTCCACAAAACTTTGTTTGTGCGAGTTCCTTTAACCGAAATACACATATAAGGGGTGGATCCGTTATTTTTTTATCAAATACCTTACAGTCAAGGGTTCTCGACATAGATCGGTTTTGTTTAGAATTGCATTTTGAAGGCTCAGCAGTTATTATTGGATCATTAAAAGTCATTATTGTAACGATATATCATTCAACGTCAGGCAAACCTTACATTTTTTTGGAAGCACTTGAACAACTACTATCACACCTGACTCAGTGGCCAAATTATACAATAGTTATTGGGGGAGATTTTAATATAAATTTTGACATTACTTTAAATAAAAGAACAGGGACTCTTTTATTGGAACTCCTTAAACAATACAATTTTTATCCACTAAATAGGGCTCCTACAAGAGGAACAAATTGCTTAGATAACATATTTGTTAACCAATATATGAATAAAGAAACAACTTGTCAAGTCTTCGACTTTCCGTTTTCTGATCATGATGGTCTTATTACTAATATAATTAATAGAGTGAAACTTAATTTAGATAAAACTGTTTTACAAATACCAAGTTTAAGCATAAATGAATTGTGCCTTCAACAAAAATCAGTAAAACCATTAGGCGAAAGGCTTAGTGCAATTAACTGGGAAGGTTTTATTGAACATAACCAAAACCACTGTGCTAATGAAGCTTTCAATAATTTTTTTAATATTTTATATAGAAATATTGAATATTTTCTGTGTGTAAAAAGAAAGCAAAATCAATACCAAAAGCCTTTTGTAAAAAGGAATAAAAATGTTTGGTACACGACAGAGCTAAGTGAATTAAAAAAAGGTCTATTACTGTTAGATAATATAATTAAAAATAGTAGTGTAAAGAACCATATTTTGGAACAAGAATATAAGAACAAAAAAGTGTATTATAGACATGCAGTAACCAAAGCTAAGATGAAATATAATGTAAATTTAATAGAAGGCAGTGCCAACAGTTGTCGGGCTGCCTGGAAGATAATTAAAAATAGCCAAGGTATAGTTGATTCACGTAGCTCTGAATTGTCACCTGATATCTTAAATAGTTATTTTATAGAGTCTGTTAAATGCATTAAGGATAATATTAAGTTGCAAAATCCCTCACTGGCAAAATCTGAGGATTTTTTGAGAGATAATATTTCACAACACATACGTTTTGAGGAGTGGAAGTACGTGTCCCAAAAAGATGTGTTAGATGCTAGTAAGAGGTTAAAAAACTCAAATAGTTGTGACGTTTACTATTTCTCAAACAATATGCTTAAAAAAATAATTCATTGCATAATAACGCCTCTCACTTGGTGCATTAACAAATGTCTCCAGGAGGGGGTATTCCCAGATGAATTAAAGGTTTCGAAAGTTTGCCCGATTTTTAAGAAAGGGTCAAAAGATGACCCAAAAAGTTACCGACCGATATCTGTGGTGCCAATTTTATCGAAAATAATTGAAATGGTTGCATATGACCAATTAAATAATTATATAGAGGACAATTGCCTTTTTAGTAACACTCAGTTTGGCTTCCGTCGTGGAAGATCTACAGAGAATGCGGTGGAAAAACTAGTAAATTTGGTAATAAAATCTTTTGAAGATGGAAGTTTCACTCAAGCCTCTATGTGTGACCTAAGTAAAGCATTCGATTGCGTTAGTCATTTGGACCTGATTAAAAAACTTCAACATTATGGTGTTAAAGGATTCCCTTTGAAATTTTTTAAATCTTATTTGGACAATCGTAAACAAAAAGTGTTTTCCAAAGATCAATGGTCGAAAGAAGTTGTGTGGGGTGTTCCCCAGGGATCAGTACTGGGTCCCCTCTTGTTTCTTATTTATATAAATGATCTTTCCAAATCAATCAAGACTACAAAATCTTTGCTTTATGCGGATGACACAACATTTCTCAACTCTCATTCTGACATTGTCAAACTTAAAGAACTCTCCCAAAGAACCTTAGCAGAAGCTTCAAATTGGTTTTTAGCTAATGGTCTACAGTTAAATGAAGACAAAACCCAGCAAATTCTATTCTCATTGCGTCCAAAATCTAACGTTACATTTAATTATGAGCTTGCTGATTCAGTGAAATTTCTGGGTATTTTCCTAGACAGCAAGCTGAACTGGGGTCCGCATATTGACTATTTAACAAACAGGCTTTCAAGAATAGTTTATCTCTTAAGTCGACTTATGCATTTTGTGCCTCTTCATTATGTCAGATGCAGCTATTTCGCATATTTTCATTCTATAATAAAATATGGAATATTACTGTGGGGAAACTGTAATAGAATCCAAGAGGTATTAGTCTTACAAAAGAAAACTATTAGAATTATTTCAAATATAAATTCAAATGAACACTGTAAGCCATACTTCATTAATTTAAAAATCCCCACTGTAGTTAATTTGTACATATATGAATTAATTAACTATATTTTAAGGAATCCTCAGAACCTAGAATTTCATAATAATTTACACAAATATAACACAAGAGGGAGGGATTTAGCAATCGTAGGCAAGCACAGACTAACAAAAACGTCTCAAAACTATAGTGTATTATCAATTAAAGTGTACAATAAGTTAAATATATTAATTAAGAAGCATTCAACTAGAGACTTTAGCGATAAGTTTTATGACTGGCTAATTTTGAACCCATTTTACACACTTCAGGAGTTTTTTGATGTGGAAAAAATTATATTATAATATGTAGTATAATTTTATTGAAATGCATGTGATTACCAGTGCTGTTTCTTTATTGATGCTGTTGATTGTTATATATGTTATTAATGTACCTGTACTATATTCTATTTTAGTTATTGACTTAAGCAAAAAGAATGTATGACGTGGCAGTTTCTGCATAAATTATGACTTTGTCAATGACATTTATGTTCTTATGACAATAAAGATTATTATTATTATTATTATTATATTATTATTATCATATTAAACCATTGTTTTTAAATATAAAATTACTTAGTTAAAAATAACATTCTTACATTTTTTAAATTTTGTTAATATGAGCTAACTTATTAAATTTGCAACCCATGTTAAATGTGATCTTATAATTATTAAAAAAAGTACAAATGTATAGTTTACGATCTACTTTTTAAACCTAAATTAACCATACCGTATTTTCCGTGGATCATTGAACAACTTGGGGGCTTATGAGAGAGTAATTAGCATATCTAGTACAGTACAGGTGACTATTACTAAAAAGGGAACTTAGAGTCAAGGCCGGGATTGAAATCAGGGCTACAACGTCCTCAAAACTTACATCGATTGGCCACTGGCTATCTAAATTTGTATATTTAGACACTTTATTGTGTTTTTTAGATAAATTGGCTTTATTGCATATTATTTTAATTATCTTCAATTGAAATTTTATTGTATTTTAGGTATTTGATGAACATTTTCACTTACAGTGGGTTTTTAACAATTGTTTTATATATAATGATAAGTCAACCTAATATGAAAGTTTTCCTTCTTTAGTAATCATTAATTTCAATATTCTATTTTATTTTTATATTTATAGGTTGTATAGAATCAGTTTGCTTAACAGTAGAAAATATGTAGCTGTAATGTAATTCTAATCAAAACTCTAACCTCTCATAATAAAGTCTCTTGTCATTGTGTACGAAACAGTGACCGTTCCCCGTGAATCGATATTGATATTGACCCACCCACCTACCTATACACGTACGGTGATATTGACCCACCTGATCACCCATACACGTACAGTGATATTATTGCAATAAATTTGTGTTGTGTGACGTTTACTTGTACTGTATATGTACCAACACGTATTATGCTAGTTAAAAAATTATTTTTAATATTTCAACACTAGCGAAAACCTGGAATTCGCTGAATGGAATCGTTTCATCTTAAAACTCCATAACTACGAGTCTATTTCACATTGATAACAATCCTTAACTAAGAGTATATTTTTGAATTGCAATAATTATAAAAACCTCAAATTTTACAATAATTGACTATATGCTAAATAAATAAAAATTCTAAGGATTGTATTCTTTTCCGCCTAAAATTATAACAAATGAACCGATTTTGTATTGTTAATAAGTAACGTATTATTAGTGATAGTATTCTAAATTTAAAACTAAAACTGTTACTTAAAAAAATTATCAATATTATTTTTACTACTTATTAATCTAAAAATATCTTTCGACAAATGAGTAAATGTGGCTTAAAGGTGAATAAAATATCAATTGTTAAAATAACAGGAAAAATCCGATATGTTGGGAAGGAATAAGTCTTTACCAAAGGATTTGTGATTGAAAACCAACTGAAGTGAAAGATTAACTTAAAGTATGTCTCCAGGGATATGGATGTAAATTTAAATACAACAATCTGGATAAAAACTAAATATATAACCATTAAACGTATTTAATTTTAACTACTACCATGGTAAAAGCTTTATAAATCTGATAAAAAATATATATATATATTATAACAAAATAATTGTCTCACATAGCAAATAATAAAATAATTAATAAGTTAGTAAGGAGTATAGTTAAATATCGGCGCTAATGGTGCAATACTGTAACACAGCTTTGTGAGGACTAATTGTGGTGTGGATTGTTTCCATCTTGATGACGATTTTGGAGAAATATCGTGTTTTCGTGTTGGATGTTAGTCAGTTTGGTTTTTATTTAGGGAGGAAAACTAAGTATCGTGGTTGTGATTTGCTGAAAATCAGACTTATAGTACGTGGTTAAAATTCCATAGAAAGCTGTAATTTCCTTATTTTTCCTGCAACTGGGCTATTAAAAGGATTCTTTCTAAACAACAGCCAATATAGGTCAGTAACGAGACTAAACTTTTCTTTTTTTTCTTTTAAGAAAAAGAGTTTGGAGATTTAGTACTATGTGATTTGTATTCTAATTTCTATTATTCTGTATTCTAATTTGATATTAGTATTCTATTTATCTGAGGCTACCTGTATTGTATAGGAGTGATTGACAAAGTTACTGTAACCAATACCGTAAGACAACACAGGTCATCCACTCTCATACTAAATTCAGGTAAATATTCTTATTCTCCTTAAAATAAAAACTATGAGGTGTATTCGTCTCGTATCTGAAAATAATCATAATATTATGGCCAATGTTCACACAAAAACATAAATAACAGGTTTTATATGGCAATTAATTATTTTTAAATAGTTTATAGGGAAGTGTTTACTCTACAACTCATAATATTAGTATTAATAAATAAGTATCCGAAATACAATACTACAACGTAATAAAATCAATATTGAAGTATACATTTTTAACTCTGTTATTAATAATAAACATTACAAAATAACAAAATAATATTTGAATCGTATTCATGTGTTTTTCTTTTCAATCGTCCCGAATGTTGAAGTAATAACAATAGTTCTATTATTTTATTATAGAAAACCCACATGTTGTACTCGTGTGCAACTAAATTTGTATCTTAACGAAACAGGGCTTAGTAAGTATGTAAAATTCAGTACAGATAATCGTAAACAGATTTCCAACATGCTCCTTGGAACTTAGTATGTCTTGCTACTAACTCCCAATTAACATTTAAAATCATATAATTACATATTGATTACTTTTAATAGCTACTTATGTGACAAATAAATGTGACAAGTACTTATGTGACAAATAAAGAAGTACGTCTATCACATTTTAACTAGTTTTCTATTTTTTATGAACCTTTTTTTAAAGGTACGAAAATAGTTTATATGTCATTATTTATTGAACTAGAAGGAAGGGAATTAACGCTCTATGAATAAAAACTTGATTAAAATGTATACAACGATAAATGCAAATTTAAACTTGAAATTGAACCTATTTAGTTACTGGAGACAAAACAGAAAGTCGAGTTAAACAATTAGAGTCCAAAACCCCTTAAGGCAGAAGAAGTACAACTTGCCATTTCAATGCAATAAAACTGTGATACAATCAAGTTCAAAACCTGCTGTGGGAGAATATTATTGATGTTCTTTGCGCTTTTTTTATTAATATTTATATTTTTTAGTAAAATATAAGGGTCTATGAATCACTGGCACTATTAGCTTAGTGCTGTGACTCATCTGCTCGGTGGAGTGGATATTGTACGCGTTAGGTTCCATACTCAGTCCTCCAATCATATCATTACTATGTGGTTCGGAATCCACACTAAGCCGTTGTTCCCTGGCTTATTAACCGGCCTGACTGTTGTACTGTTAATAATTTCCCTTTCAGAGCTAGGTTTAACTAAGTTAGTGTTTTTAAAAGCTTTTGGCGTTGTTTCAAAGAGTGTATCACTTTACTAAAATTGTATATAGAGCTGAGAAATAAAACACCGTCCAGGATTATCAATAAAACCAAACCTAAACCCCTCCCACCCACCCTTACAAAAACAGAGGTAATGACACTCCCACCCACCTATATACGTACATTATATTAAATACGTTCATCTAGTACAAATGTAGCTATCTATATTCATCTTACATCGTATAAGTTATGTCGGTATATAATATTTGAATAATATATCTATAATACGTATTTTTTTAATGGGTCATTAGTTATAATTCAGTATTATTTGGTTATGTATCGACCTCCATCATATTCAAAGTACATAATTTTTTAACGTGTCGTATCGTATGTTATCAAAATTCTTAGCGTCAAAAGTTAAGTTATTTTCGGTGGCTGGAGGGTTAAAAATAAATTGGATGGGTAATAATGCTGGGAAAAACATGTTCAAATATTAAATGAGAGAATTTAATTTAACACAAAATGTAAACTCACCAACAAATATATTAGGCTCTTCTTCAACGCTGATTGATCCCGTACCATCCAATACAGGATATCACATGTTACAAGTTGTTTTTGTTCTCACGTAAATCGGATCTCTACGTGAAAAATATCAGTGCTATGTGAAAACACCCGCGATGAGGTAAATGATATATGCACGGACAACCTTAGTTTGTTCAACTTTCTGTTAAACAATAAAAACTGGGAATATCCAATTTTTATTTCTTAAGAACACCTGGAAGTCTTGTTATAGTTAAAAATAGAGCCCAGAGCTGCAACGGTGTAATATTAATACTAGTTATATAATTATATATGCGTTTCGCAAATTCAATAACAGGTAAAAATCTCCTATAATTTTGTTACATAGTATAATGTTATATGTATGTTACCAATTAGCAGATAGTAAGGAACCTCTAAACAAAGTTAAAATGTTTACGAACAAATTATATGGGTAAATTCTGAACAATTGTTAGAATCACATTCTAAACGTGTTTTACTTCGTCAACATTTATAATTATTCTCCAAATTACAACATGCAGTTTTTAATTTGAACAATTTAAATGAAAACAGACACTAAAACACTTTCCTCCATTGCATGATTAAATGATGTGATAGTATCTCATAGAATAGTTATATCAAGTAAATCGTTATTTATTTGTTTATAAAATCAATAAACATATATTATAACCTATAAATAATGGTTAAGGTTCTGATCTGACGAGATATACTTATTACAACCTATTTATTATACCTTCATAATATTCTTTTCATTTCAAATGAATTAGTTAACAATATTCTCATTAATCTTTGTAATAAATCTGACAACAGTAATATAATATTTAAGCTGATTGTTGAATCAACAACGCTCTAACTCAACCACCTTACGCCTCCCTAATGGGTGCCATTATCTCCACATACCAGACGTGTCTGTAGATTATCTCCTTAAACCGAATGAGCCACTATTCTGTTAATATTGAATGATATATATATATATATATATATATATATATATATATAATTTATTTAATTAATTGATAAACGGAACATGTTAACAACATGGCATGTTTAAAAATACAGTAAAGATGAAACAAATATTTTCATGACATTTAAAAAATTTTATCTCATATATTCGTAATATGTCTTTATGTTTTAATTTACTTGTAAATAAATATCATTCAAATAAGTACGAGTAAATACAATTTTAAAACAATAAAGAAAACGTCATTATAATGTGAGTTATTATCAGATATTTGAACGTGTACAAAAAATATCAACAAAATGTAACCAAATAGTTACTTGTTTATTAAAACTACCTGAAACAAAGTGGAATTATAAG